>WBNM01032747.1:0-76662 GCA_013399055.1 Ramphastos sulfuratus | reverse complement strand
GAGATAGCCAATCAAATGGCAGTTAGCCAAGATTTGGCCATACTGGGTGAAGCCATAGGCTTGCTTTACCCTTTTTTGGGCAGATCACAGCCTTGCACAAGGCAACCGTGTGCACCCTGTTTACCGCAGTTACTGGGCTGACCCCAGACTTAGTGGTGCCAGGTCCTTTGTCCCTTTTCCCACGGTTGCTCTCCCCAAAACAGAAGGAGGGAGAGCAGAAAAACATGCCTGGGTAAGCCAGGACATGTACAAGCCCAATTTGGCCTGTTTAGGCCTACCATGACAGTGGTGGAGTTGCCATCCCTGGAGGTGTTGAAGCAAAGCCTGGATGGGGCACTTCGTGCCATGGTCTGGTTGATAGGCTAGGGCTGGGTGATAGGTTGGACTGGATGGGCTTGGAAGTCTCTTCTGACCTGGCTGATTCTATGATTCTGTGATTCCATGATGCTATACACTGGGCAGCTCCACTGCAGTTGCAGGCTGGATTCATGCAGTCTCTCAGATGGATCCCAGCTCAAAGACAGACTGAAAGCCCTGAAATGGTGTGTGCAGAGATGGGCAGTGTGAGAAGAACAAGTTTGCTTGCCTCAGTGGAAATACAGCCTGTTTCATGGTGCTGCTGCCTTTTACAGAGATACAGAGAGCTGCTACCACTGTCATGGCTGCACAGGGGGAAGAGAGAAATTCAGCTGGGCACAGAGATTAGGAACTGTCCTGGAAAATGGTAAAGAGCATATCTGGCACAACAGTAGTATGCTCCTAGCACATGTGCAGGCTAATCTGGGTGACAGCTCCTCTGCTGCACCCTCCCCTTCCCCAAACATCCCTCACAATACCACATCCTGCAGAGTGGGCTCTGCACTGTCTTCTGGCTGCTGTGTCTTAGACAGCACCATTGGCCCAGCTGGTGATGACTCCACCTGAGGACACAGAGGGCCAGCCCAGCTGGCAGCTTGCCTCTTTGTGCTGCACCAGCCCTTGGAGGGCAGTGAAGCCAGACATCATACTGACAGCAGCTCAGGAGAGGTGGGGAACCACTGCCTCCACACTGCCACTGCAGGGACACAGGAGACCATCAGAGAACCTGACCTTTTAGGAAATGCACATAGCTGCACAAGGAGGACAATGAACCAAGATGTTAGGAGGAAGCTGTTTGCAGTGAGGGTGGTGAGACACTGGCACAGGTTGCCCAGGGAGGTTGTGGCTGCTGCCTCTCTGGAGGTGTCCAAGGCCAGGTTGGAAGAGGCCTTGAGTGACCTGTACTAGTGGGAGGTGTCCTTGCCTATGGCAGGGGGTTGGTCCTCTCTGGCAGCCAGTAATACTATGGCAGAATGAGATGCAGTAGACGTTCTGCTGCAAAACACTGATTGCAGAAGCAATTGCAGCACCCAGACAAATTGTTCAGCCTGTTTTTTTTCTTTTGGACAGAACATGACATGGAGATGCTTAGCTGAATCAGGGCTGTGGGGTTTACCCTTCAGTGTTGCTCTGTAAAACCTTAGGAAGACCCAAACCTCACCATTAGCAGCTCCTCCTGCTTTTCAGAAAGCAGTAATTGCACACAGCTTGTTTTACTTAGCTCCAGATCCCCCCCTGGGAAACAAAACTTCTCATTTCAGTGAGCAGAGCTGAAACTGAGAAAATGAAGTCTATTGTTCCTTGAGCTCAAGAGGCAAAAGATGTTTGGAAGTTTTATAAGTTTGGCTTAGAAGATGAGAATCTTTCCAATCCTCACCATCCACTGGGACCAGCTGAGCTACAAACTTAGGCTTTGACAATGTGGATAAATATTTCTTACACAACTGTAAGGGCACCACCTTTCTCCAAACACCTCCATCTGTTGTACAAACCTCCTTGGCAGCTCCATCAGCCCATCTCAGGCACTGCATATGCCACATGTCATGGATTTCCCCTAGACAGCCAATTGAAACCAGGTATAAACAAGCCATAACTATGTCTCAGCTGGGAAATGAGGTTTCCAAACAGCTGAGCAAAAAGGACCTGAAACAGTCAAGCCACTGTGTGTGCAAGAGGTTTTCTTGGTTTAGAGACAGAGCTTGATCTGACATTCCCTAGGACTAGAGGGAAGAGCTGCCCACACAACCATGAGGTTGCTGCTCATGCCACTTCTGCCCCACGGAAGACTGAAACACTTGCACAGGGCCAAAAGTAAGTCATGAGGCTAAGTCATCATGCACAGAGCTAACCTGCACCCATTGCAGCTCCGTCCCCGGTTCCTAACCACCAGCTTTCCACTTCTCTATCACTGGAACACAGAAATCTTCTGAACTCAGTAACAGGACCATGCTCCTTTCAGAGGGTGCAGGATTCCATAAAATACCTTGCTGAAGTCCACTTTCTGCTTGCCAAAGAGGCTTCAGAGACCTTTTGCTGTGGACCTTTGTCTTTGCATAAGCTGACTCACAACAAAGGACAGCCTCAGTAGCTCACAAGAACATACTTGGAGCGGTGAAGGAGTAATGCTAGGAAGTACTTCTTATCAACAGGTTTTCCACCTAACTCCTCCTTTCATCACTCCTCTTCCTTTCCTCTTATAAAGGCATCAGCTGAACCTTTTCTCCTTGTAATCCCTGCCTTCCACAGAGAATCATAGAATCATAGAATGGTAAGGTTGGAAGTGACCTCAAAGATCATCCAGTTCCAACCCTCTGCCATAGGCAGGGACACCTCCCACTAGTACAGGTCACTCAAGGCCTCCTCCACCCTGGCCTTGACCCCCTCCAGGGAGGGAGCAGCCACAACCTCCCTGGGCAACCTGTGCCAGTGTCTCACCCCCCTCACTGTAAAGAACTTCCTCCTAACATCCAGTCTAAATCGCCCCTCTGCTAGTTTAAACCCACTGCCCCTTGTCTTGTCATTACTTGGGGAAGTACTTTAAGGAGTTCAGAAAAAAAAACCCCAAAAAACAAACATGATCAGCCCAGTGATGTTTTCCATAAATGTTCTGGATCCTGATAAAGCAATTCTTTAATCAAAAGCTGATTTAAGACACAGGACTGGGTTTAAAGTATTCTTAGTGCTTGATACTGATACTGTGATACTGTGAAGGCATAATACTGTGATACTGTGAAGGCATAGCTTGAGGTCTGTGGTAGTGGGTTGGACTTGATGATCTTTGAGGTCTCTTCCAACCTTGCTATACTGTGATACTGTGATACTGTGATACTTACCTTCCTTGCCTTGGTCTGAACCTACCACATAAGTAAGTGGCAATAGCAAAACCTGAAGGAGTCTTCAGCGCATTAGGACATAGAGTCTGAGAAGCTGTGACTGCCTCTCACATCACTCTAAGTCAGTCACCACCCACATCAGCCTGCTGCTGGATAACCTGCATGGTGACCCACCTCTCTAGTGGTGCACCTAGCCATGGCTTTCCACCAAAGGTTTCAAATGCCACCTCCTAAACACTCAGTGGTTTTGCTAGCCAAGTACAGCTGAACCAAAANCCTCAAACCAGCACAATGTCTGCCTTCATCAGCTCTGGAAATGGCGGAGGAGCAGTGACTACAGCAGCATGGAAAAAGTGTTTCAAACAGGTCCTACGGTGGCATTTTGACGTTTGCTGCAGAAAGGCACCACTTGAAAAGCTCTCCTACAATTGCAAGCCATTAAGGTTTTCAAAATGCTGCTCAGGAAATGCACCCTGCCAAGAGAGCCCTAACTTGGGGATTTTGCAAAACATTTCTCTGCACATGGTGAACTTTGGGTTTCTGACAGCTCATACATCAGGCAATTCAAAGCTTCGAGGTCCGCCTGGTAAGAATTGGTTTTGTTCCCTTTTTTGGCTTTATTATCTGGTTTCTTCTATGAGATTTGTGATTTTAAACAAGCTTTTCTTTCAAAACAAGACTTTTTTTTTTTTTTTTTTTTCCTGCTGGAATTCAAACAACAGTCCTAGAGCACTACATGAACTATCCCCTGAGACGAATGTCAAAAATTTATAGCGACTTAAAACAAAATAGTGTCTGCTGTCTTCAGTTCAGGCTTACAGGCAATAAAAACCACTGAGGTTAGGTAAAAAAAGAACCTGACTGTGTATTTTACATGGGGTGGCAGAAATATCTGTGCTAGTGTCCAGCACAAAATTGTACTTCTGTGGTCTTTTACAGAGGTCAGGCAAACGGGCACATGTGGATGAGAGAATCCAGTTTGTTTGCTATGGAGAATTCAGCAAAAGTAGAATAACTTTCTTTTAGAGCTTTTGAAATTAAACATCTTTAAAACTGATGTATACTGGGGGGTGGGGGGAGGGTTTGGTAAAAAAAAAAAGAAAAGCTAAAAGTTTAGATTTTTGAAAAGAAGGTCATTCCCAAAGAAACAAGAAGTAAATCTTTAGCAAAACAATTACTCACTGAAAATTATTCCTGTTCTTTTGTTTGTTTTTTCTTCTCTGCTTTTGTGAAACAACACTCGTGAGAAAAGTCAGTCTTCAGTATTTGGTGGTTCACATGATTATTTCAGGTTTCCCATAGCTTCAAGAGGGGTCTGAGCTACAGGATTAGAAGTGTCACTGAGCACACTCCCCCCTCCCCCTTCCCAAAACATTGAGATTTAGGTTGGAATTGAGGGGAATGTCTTTCAGTATATAAATCAGAGCTGTGTGCATGAGGAAGCTAAAGTACTAAGCTCATTCACTGACTTCAGTGAAAGGATCCTGAGTTTTGACATCCAGTTTGGAATATCCAGATTTCAATTTCCAGGGCTATGAAGGTTTGTNTCCCTTCCAACCTTACCATTCTATGATTCTGTGATTTGATTTTTGTTGTGAAGATTTTGTACAGCTTTATGTTCACATACAGAAAATGAGACCTTCATTGTGGCCACAGAAGAGTGTAGAAATTGAAGTTACATTTACCTTTTTCAGACAGAGCAACCTTGGAACATCATCACTGAGGATAAAGCTCTTTGCAGTTAATTTTGATGTAGCTACAAGCAGAGCTTGGTCCACTTTCTCTTAAGGGGTTTGCAAAATGAGCCCATGCTACATCTCCCCCTTAACACACTTGTTATTGCTTTCTGTCCTTGATTTGGTCCTTTGAAACTAAGCAGATGGTCCTGCCCCCTTCTCCATGAAGTGCTCATCTTGGCAAGTGAATCCTTTGCAGACTGAGCCTGGGACAGGGCAGTGACAGTGACAGCTGTGGGACCAGCTAACCCTTGATTAATGGGGCAGCAGTGATGGCTCTGGTTTCTGGAGACATTGACAGGGCTGGAAGCACACTGCCAGCCCTGCAGGGAGGTCTGGCATTTCACACATGCTGCCCAGGACAGCATTTTTACCTTTGGGGCTTATGCATGGATGCACATGAGCTGGGCCCTCCTCAGCCACACTTTGTGCCTTCCTAGTGCTTGGCAGTGCAGGTGCATTCTCTCTGGATGCCTTAAAGAGAAACAAAAGCAAAACAACAGGCTTGGCAGCAGAGGCCAGAAGCAATAAAGCCACAGTGCTGAAAAGCAACTGTTAAAAGAAATTAAAACTGTTACAACTGTTCTGGGACACCATAATTCTGAGACAGCAAAGTCTGTGAGCAGTGCTCTCTCCTCTTGCTGCCAGGTCTCTGATCTGCCATCCAAGAGCCAGGTCCTTCTGTCTGGCCACCCATCACAAGGTGCTGGAGAGCGAGTGGTGGCTGCAGGAGAGCTTGTGCAGATCTGCCACACAGACCTGCTTAGAGTTTGGTAATCAGTGGTTTGCAAGAGAGCTGGCTGCTAGGGAAAATGCATTTCTCACCAGCAGAGTCAGCAGTCAGGACAGAAGCAGCTCTGCCAAATTAGAAGAAGCTGTTTTAAAATAGGTATTACCTTGGAGGAGGATCCATTCTTCAGGCTCCGTGTCAGGGAGCTTTGACCAATATGGTGCAGAGAGAAGCTGAAGGTCTGGCATCTGGAGGTGCTGGATTTGGTCCAGAGAAGGGCAAAGAAGCTGATGAAGGGTCTGGAGAACAGATCTTCTGAGGAGTGGCTGAGGGAACTGGGGTTGTTTAGCCTGGAGATGAGGAGGCTGAGGGGAAACCTTCTCACTCTCTACAACCCCCTCCCAAGGGAGATTGTAGAGAGGTGGGGGCTGGTGTCTCCTCACCAGTCACTACTGATAGGACAATGGAAGCAAGTTACACCAGGGGAGGTTTAGATTGGACATTAGGAAAAACTTTCATATTCAAAGGATTCTCAAACACTGCAATAGGCTGTCCAGAGAAGTGGCTGAATCCCCATCCCTGGGTGTAGTTCAAAAAACCATTTAGATGTGATGTTAAAGGATATGATGCAGCAGTGGCCTTAATAGAGGTACATAATCCTAAAAGTCATAGAATAGATTAGGCTGGAAGGGACCTTAGAGATCATCTACTCCAACCTCCCATGGTCAGAGATGCCTCCCAACTACAGCAGGTTGCTCAAGTTGAGAATGAGCAGAACTAGTTGTTCAGACTAGTTGCAGTCCAAGTGATCAACCTTCTGCACTGCTTCCTGAGAAAGGATGTCTCCACAGCTACTGGAGATCATAGAATCAGAGAATGGGTTGGGTTGGAAGTGACCTCAAAGATCATTTAGTTCTAACCCCCCTGCCATGGGCAAGGACACCTTCCACTAGAGCAGGCTGCTCAGGGACTCACCCAACCTGGTCTTGAACACCCCCAGGGAGAAGGCATCCACAACCTCCCTGGGTAATCTATTCCAGAGTCTCACCAACCTCATACTGAAGATCTTCTCCCTAAAATCTAGTCTAAATGTACTCTTCCTCAGCTTAAAACCTTTCTCCCTTGATCTTAAAGGTCTTTTCCAAGCATAGTGAGTCTGTGATCTTCAAACAGGTTCCAGTTGCTGCCGAGTTGTTTCCTGGTCCCAGGTACCTAACATTTGATGCCTACTACATCATTTGATATCAGCATTGTACCAGAAATGGAGGCAATGACCTTGTCCTAATGCAGAGCATGACCTCTGAAATTCTGCCCACCTTAGACACCCACCTCAGCCAAGTTTGTGCAGTGGGAAAGCCACAGCTGTGCACAGCAGCCAGATAAAACTTTATACACTTCAAGTACTGAACAACACTCTAGTTGAGGGCNTGCCCTGCTGCCCACACTGCTCTTGCTGCAGCCCAGCACACAGTTGCTGTCTGGGCTGCACTCACACTGCAGCCTCATCTTGAGCTTTTCATCACCCCAGACCCCCAGGTCCTTTTCCTCAGGGCTGCTCTCAGCCATTCCCCACCCAACCTGGAGTTGTGCTTGGGATTGTGCCTACCCAGGTGCAGGACCTTACACTTGGCCTTGTTGAATTTCATGAGGTTGGCCTGGGTCCACCTCTCCAGCCTGGGCCCATCTCTCTCACCTTCCAGCCACTTGGACCAAGTTGTTAGTCAAGTGTCCTCTCCTAATTCATTAGATGCCAAATCACCAAAATGATCACTTTCTTAGCAAGAGCTTAGTTTACACAAAACATATCTTGCAAGCCATTCATCATTGCCCTATGTCAGTTATTTATCAAACACTGTCCTCTTGGTTTATTTTTCTCCTCGTGGTTTTCTAGCCCCCACCCATAACTCTTGGCACTTCTAATTTTAGCATCTCCCACACTTCTCTAAAGAAAAAAAAATGTATTTTCTTAAACAAGTGTTCAGTTAATCATCTTTCCAAGGCTGTTTTTTTGTTTCTGCCCTTCCACATGGACCCATGTGACACCTGCCTAACTAACTACTATGTAATATCTGTAGGGGTTCAGGAGCAGGGAATTGAAAAGTTTTACTCAGACTTATTGAGGAGAAAAAGAAAGAAAAAAAAAACTTTTTTGGGGGGAGTGCTTAGCTGACAGTTGTAAATAATGCCTGGTTTTGTGATATTCACTGGTGTTTCCCTAAAACCTCACCAAAATGCAGTTAGCCAGACTGTCTTGAAACTTTCCTTACCTTCTAGAGTGACAAGGATGAGAGGTGGATGCAGAGGGTCTTTTGTGACCTTCAAGCCAGACATAAATACCAACTTCCCTCTCCCCCAGACAAAGAGCTTTCTTTAAGACCATCAGGTTTGAATCACTGGATGTTGGAAGGGACCTTGAAAGCTCATCCAGTCCAACCCCCTGCCAGAGCAGCATCTCCTATACCACATCACACAGGAATGTATCCAGGTGGGTTCTGAATATCTCCAGAGAGGGAGACTCCACAGCCACGCCTAGGAAACCTGTTCCAGTGCTCTGTCACCCTCACAGGGAAAAATTTCCTCCTCATGTTTCCACAGAACTTCCTATGCCTCAACACCCACCCATTGGCCCCTGTCTTGTCATCAGGCATCACCCAGCAGAGCCTGGCTCCAGCTTCCTGGCACTCCCCTTTACCTATTGATAACCATTGCTGAGGTCACCTCTCAGGCTCCTCTTCTCCAAGCAGCAGAGCCCCAGCTCCCTCAGGCTCTCCTCCTAAGGAAGATGTTCCATTCCCTTCAGCATCTTTGTGGCTCTGTGCTGGACCCTTTCAAGCAGTTCCCTGTCCTTCTTGAACTGAGTGGCCCAAAACTGGACACAAACAGACCTTTGTGAGCTCTAAACTTATTCAGACTGTCCTGCTGGCTTTCCATCCCTTCCCATCCTTTCCTTTTGGTGAAGGAAAATTGGTAAGAGTAAGAACCTCAAGAGTTTATCACAGACTCCAGAGCAGAGCTCCAACACTCAGGGAGAGATGGATTACCTGAGACATGCAGACACACACACACACAAATACAAACTGCATTGCTAACATTTATCCTCCCAGTGTTGCATGTTAGCTGCTACTTCAAGGGGACACATAGAACCTCTTGAACTTGAACTACACCCAACTTTTGTCACTCCAGATCTCCCCTAGGGAACTTTGGTTGCTTACTCTGGAGAAAAGGAGACTGAGGAGGTCGAAGCCACATGGGTGTTAGTCTCCTCTCCCTATTAACAAGTGATAGGACAAGAGCAAATGGCCTCAAGTTGCACCAGGGGAGGATTAGGTTGGATGTTAGAAGAAACTTCTTGACTGAAAGAGTTCTCAAAGACTGGCACAGGCTCCCCATGGCAGTGGTGGAATTGCTGTCCCTGGTGGTGTTCCAAAGCAGAAATGTGGTGCTGAGGGACATGGTTTAGCACCAGACTTGGTGGAGCTAGAGAATGGTTGGACTCCATGATCTTAGAGGTCTTTTCCAACCAGAACACTTCTGAGAGTCTACTCATACACACTGAGAATGAGAACCACTGTTGCTTCTGCTGAGTGGAAGAAAATTCACATAGGCAGATCTAAAATACTAATCAGAGAAGAAGGAGAAACTGGGGGGGTTGGATAGATGATCTTTTTGAGGTCCCCTGCAGCCCCTGACATTCTGGATTGATCAGGAATTATTGGCAAAACCAAAAACCTTGTCAATCCCTTCTCATCACAGCCCCCAGCACCCCTCCAGCTATAACAGCCTATTAAAAATATTTAATGAGAATGATTAGAGTTTGGCCACATTCAAATGCTACAGAAAGTCTTAGACCAGCTCAGTATTTGCTCCTATGTTCTTTATTAGGGGGCTGGCACTGGGATGCTTGTGCTCTCTGGCTTCTCCTTTCTACCCCACTTCAAAGTTTCTTGATTACAAAATTCTCCTGGTCTGAAGATTTTAATTCTGCTGCATTTTAAAAGCATGGGAAATAATTATGTATCAAGCAATGAAGGACTGCTCCTTAGACTCTTGAGCCCTAAAATTGCACCTGATGTTCATGCTGTCATTGAGTCTAAAGTCTTTTATACTGTTGTGAGCTTGGTGTAAGTTCCAGAAATCCCAGTGGAAAGCACTAAGAAGGGAGGCAGGCAGCACAAGATGCTGTTTGGATTGGACATTGGGAAAAAAGTTCTTTGCTGAAAAAGGCAGAAGCTTGTTTCAATCAGTATTTTAAGGTACTTAAAGAATACATATATTGAAAGAACACTGAAAGATTGTCATACTTAAATACTTACAGAATGATGAAATGGCCTTAAGTTATGCTAGGAGAGGTTTAGGTTGGATATTAGGAAAACTTTCTTTACTTGAAGGGTGGTCAGGCATTGGAACAGGCTGCCTAGGGAGGTGTTCAAAAAACCATGTAGACATGGCACCTGGGGACATGGTTTAGTGGGCATGGTGAGTTGACAGTTGCACTTGATGATCTTAAAGGTTTTTTCCAACCTTAATGGTTCTATGAAACCAGCATTTCCAGAGGTTTCCCTGAAGCTGGAGATCAAACCTATGCACTGCCAGCTTTGTCCCACTGCCTTCTGGCTGGCTGACCCCAAGCCCACAGGAGGTGACTGTCTGCAAAGAAAGCTTCTTTATGGATTGGGCTTGTCCTGCTATGGGCATGTCTCACAGCCATTGGCACCAGGTGTGGCACCCAAGGGCTCTCACTGCAAAGGAAGACATCTCCCAGGTGGGTAATGGATAGGTGGAAGTCAACATTTCTTTCTCAGGCATCCACAAACTTGTGGTGACAAAGGCTGATGGCAATCAGAGGAGGGAGATTGCCCTTACTGGCCAGTACAGCTCCTACAGAACTCATGAGTAGCACTTGTGCTGGTGTATTAGAGAAATTAGACCCACCAAAGAATTCCTTCTTCCAGGGTGGAAACCTGGGAAACTTTTCAGGTAATCATCTTTTTTTCCCCACTTCAGGCAAAAGCCAGAATTTAAATCCCAAAGCTGTCATGTGCTTAGACTTACTGTAAAGACCTCCCTGGGCTTTCCCAAGAGCTCTGTCTTACAGTTCTCTCCAGTGAGAAATGTAACAATTCCCAGGATTACCAAAAAAAAAAAAAAAAAAAAAAAAGAAAAGAAGGAATTTACCAAGCTCTATCCTATCCAAATGATAATGGGATCATTTCAATTGAAGGCAGTAAATTTTTCCATCTGAACATCCTCCCCTGTAAGACACCCCACCCTTTTCTCCACACTTGCCAGAATCTCATTCCTTCCATCTGAGCCACTCCATGAAAATCAAATGTAAGCAACTCCTTCCCCTCTCTCAAAGCTGACTTGGAATTGCCCTATTCATAACAGGAATAATGATGGTCTCCTTTGGAACTCAGCATGCAGCATGCTATCTTAGCAGCAGCCAGGCAAAAAGTGTCTTGGAGACATTTCCTTTGCTCACTACAGGGAGCTCTAAGGCAGCTCAAATCCAGTCACTGACAGATTTTTGCAGAGGGGTCTCATTATCTGCCTTCCATTTGATCTATCCTACTTTGTATGCAAGGATTTCTATAAATCCAACCAACAGGCCTAGAGAGAGAAGGCCCTGTCCCTAGAAAGAGTAGTCATGAGGAGATGAAGGACTGGTCATGACTTTTATTCCACTGTTGCAACCATTTGTGCAACTCAATGCATAAACCAAGGCCACTGTGCAAGTGCCCTTCAAGGTCTGCTGTCTGAGTACTCTTTGTTAGCTCTAGCATCTCCCTAAGGAACACATCTGGCTGCTAAGTTCCAGGTGACAGAATCACACAGAATTACAGAATTGTTTTGGTTGGAAAAGGTCTCTAAGATTGTTGAGTCCAACCATCAACCTAGCACCACCATGCCCACTAAACCATCTCTTGAAGTGCCATGTCTGCTCAGTGAAACTCCTTTTTATCTCATGACCAGTGAAGGTAGAGCACTGGCAAGTCCCACTGATTGTCAGGACCCAACTGACAGCTGGCAAGTGTTCAACTAAGCCTTTATTGAAGTCTGCATGAAATGTACATGGTTGGATTCAATTGTAGAACCATAGAACTATTCAGCTGGAGAAGACCTTTAAGATCAGCCATTCCATCCATCTTAAAGGTCTTTCCCAACCAAAATGATTCTACATAAAATCATAGAATGGTAAGGTTGGAAGGGACCTCAAGGATCATCTAGTTCCACCCCCCTGCCACAGGCAGGGACACCTCTTCTACATTCCTCCATTCTGCAGTTTGTGAATATTTGTTAAGCTAAAAGCAGGTACCCCTCTGAAGTGGACACTTGCTTATGCAGATTTCCTCCATAGCTAGAGAGATTAAGGTAACTACAAGATGCCTTGAGCAATCTGGTCTGGTGGAGGGTGCCCCTGGCCATAGCAGGGGGAGCTGGAACTAGATGATCTTCAAGGTCCTTTCCAGCCCAAACCATTCTGTGAATCTACCAATGAATCTGTGGAGAGATTTGTAGCCAGACAAGGAAAAGTCTGCCTTGGGTTGCCATTCTCCCTGCTCAGTCACAGTGATGCACACATGAGACTCTTTCCTGAGCTGGCCCTTACCCACATAAACACACAGACACTTTTTGATGCTACAATAGCAAGCCACGACCTACATAAAAGAGAACAGGAAAATGGGTTAGTCATTGTATTGCCACATTAGCTCTTTAGCTTCCACTTCTCTGAACCTCAGGAAAACAATCTAATAAGACCATAACTTGGCCAGGCTGTCTCTGTAATCTTCAATCCACCCCTGCCTGCCCTCTGCTCCTCTGCTGCAGTTTGGCTACTGTCCCCTGGCCAAAGCTGGTAAGACAGAGCCCTTTTGGGAGCCACAGTCATCTGCTCTCCTCCCACCTACTGAAATCTCCTTCCAGCTCCAAAGGCACAACGAATTCAGGCTGCCCCTGCATGGTCTGTGATTTTGTGATTTACATATCATATGGCTGCTCTTCATGCATGGATGACTTCCATTTTACACTCAGCAAAATTCACAGGCTCAAACTTTGCCCTTTTCTTCCACAAAAGGGGAAAGCTGATCTCAGTACTCTGCAATCAGGGGAGTGGGAAAAGGGAGGGGGGGAGAAGAAGAGGAAGGAGGGAGGGAGAGGAAGGGCTTTACTCTTCTTCAGACATACTGAGGGTGATGTGGGGAAGTATCCAGCCATGTCAAAAATTAAGAGAGGCTTAATGAATTTTATTCCATTGTTGCAAATTGTGTGTGCAATTTAACTAATGCATACAGCAGACCCACTACAGAAAGCACACTTAAAACTGTCTTTAGATCTAGCATCTTCTTCAGATGCAAGACCAAGAAGGCCAATGGCATCCTGGTCTGGATCAGCAATAGTGTGGCCAGCAGGGCTCAGGGAGGTGATTGTCCCCCTGTGCTCAGCACTGATGAGGTCACACCTTGAGTACTGGTTTATTTTTGGGACCTCACTTCAATAAAGTTATTGAGCTGCTGGAGCCCTTCCAGAGGAGGGCAATGAGCTGGTGAAGAGTCTGGAGTACAGGTCTGGTGAGGAGCAGCTAGGGGAACTGGGTGTGTTTAGTCTGGAGAAACAGAGGCTGGGTAGAGACCTTCTCACTCACTACAAGCCCTTGAAAGGAGGTTGCAGCCCTAGTAAAAAGTGATAGGACAAGAGGAAATGGGGTCAAGTTGTACCAGGGGAAGTTTAGGTCATACATTAGAAGAAACTTCTCTACTGAAAGGGTTCTCAAAGACAGGAACATGCTCCCCAAGGAGACAGTTGATTCCCCATCCATGGAGATGTTTAAGAGAGGCAGAGATGTGGTGCTGAGAGTCAAGGTTTAGCACCAGCCTTGGTAGAGTTCAGTAATGATTGGACTTGGTGATCTTAAAGGTCATTGTCAGCTGAAATGATTCTATGATTCATAGCCATGTTTGGCTGCTTAGCTTCATACCTGCTCTTTTCAGAGAAGCTGAAGTAGCCTCTAT
The DNA here is from genome assembly GCA_013399055.1 of Ramphastos sulfuratus. Classification (NCBI taxonomy): domain Eukaryota; kingdom Metazoa; phylum Chordata; class Aves; order Piciformes; family Ramphastidae; genus Ramphastos; species Ramphastos sulfuratus. The sequence goes on along the minus strand of WBNM01032747.1, from coordinate 62,996 downwards.
AAGGCAGAATACAGACTTTTGGAAGAAGTCATTTTCTTGGCTGCAGTTTGATGACTGCAGTTACCTGATCTTGTCAGTTCACTGGGAACCAGAATTGTTCAAGAAGGGCAATTGTCTTTTCCAATAAGGCAGTTAATTGTTTTATGGTCATTAGCACAGCCAAAAGGCAGAACAAGATGCTTTACAGCTGGGCCCTTCCCTTTAGTCAGCAGGGGCTGAAGTTGGGCATGGCTTGGGATTTGCCCAGCTGATGGAGTGCAGGTTTCTGGCAGCTCACCCCAGCCACCTCCAGCTACCCTGCTGGGAGCCCTTTCCAAGCCTCAAGTGCCAATATAAACACAGAGATGTGCACTTTGTTTACTTTTGCTGGTGTTTGGAAGAGGAAAGAGACATCATGGCATGAACCAGCCACGAGCCAGAATTCATTCAGTTGTCCCAGTTGTTTGTTTGCTTTTGGTGAAAGCTGCTGCTTCATTTCAGGAAGGCAACTAGAAACAAATAAATTGGTTTTAGACTAAACTCTGGATGACAACTTCTGAATGGAATGAGATTTTCTAGCAATTTATTAAGGAAGCAGGCAGCAGATGGTAAAATATATTGTTCAGCTGGTATTACAGGAACATAAAAATTGAGGTTAGAGGCCTTTGGACTGTACCTGTTTATAGTCTGGAAAGACTCCTGTATCTGAAAAAGATGTTTCAGTGTCAGGCTGACTGAGGTGCTACTGATAAACTCATGCTGCCTTCAGAGGATACTTCTGACAGCAGCTACACAGTTGTGCTAAAGAAAAAGCTCAACCCAAAAGGAAAACATCCTAGGAGCTCACAGTCTACACTCTATAAGGAGCAGCTGAGGGAGTTGAGATTGTTCAGTCTGGAGAAAAGGAGGCTGAGGGGAGACCTTCTCACTTTCTCCACCTGCCTGAAAGGAGATTGTAGTAAGGTGGGGGTTGGTCTCTCCTCACTATTAAGAAGTGATGGGACGAAAGGAAATGACCTCAAGTTGCACCAGGGGTGGTTTAGGTTGGATACTAAGAAAAAAATGTTTCCTGAAAGAGTGGTCAGGCATTGGAACAGGCTGCCCAGGGAAGTGGTGGAGTCATTGTCCCTGGAGGTGTGCAAAAAACATATATGCATGGCACTTTGGGACATGGTTTAGTGGGCATGGTAGTGTCAGGCTGATGGTTGGACTTGATGAGCTTAAAGGCCTTGCCCAACCTTAATGATTCTGTAATTCTGCTAGAGTCTGTGTTAGCTAAACCAGGCAAACAGCAGAGAGATGAGCAGTAGCATCTAAAACCCCAAGGCAGACTTGGAGAACATCCACAAGTCATTCTGATCCTCCCAGCTATTTCTAAAACGCCACCAACTCAGCACTGGGATACCAGTGGCACTGTGATGCCAGAGGGCAACGAGTTCAGCCTTTGACAATCATCAAAGAGAGCCATTAGACAAAATTCATAGACCAAACTAAAATGTATAGCTACTAATGTCTCTGTGGAGGTTCATCTAAGTCTTGTGCTCAGTAAAGTTCTGCATCTTTCCAAACCGAGATGCTTCTCATGACTGCTTTCTTTCCAAGTAGCTCATCTTTGTGCACCAGCTCTGATGAGCAGGCTTGCTTGGCTCACTCAGGAGCTCTCTGTCCCACAATGGCTTTGGCTGAGAGACTGTAGAAAGCAGTGCTTTTGAGGGATGCAGAGCACAGCCTTCCGAGGCGGCCCCAGCCTGCCAGCAACGCGCAGCCCTCAGCTCCCCGCCTGTGTTTCCTCGGCCGGAGGCAGATGGTGGTGGGGCTCTCAGGCAGCCAGCAAGCAGATGACACACTCAGGGTGTGCTGTCTGCTCCAGCACGTTGCACAGGAGCCAAACTGGGTTCCTCAAAGTCAGTCCTCCCGTGGCATTTCGAGGCTTGCTACAAACATGGGAAGGAGGTAACCAGGCCACAGCTGGCTGCGACGTGTCTGCTGCCTCAGAAAACTGAGTACTATCTTCTTCAGGACATCTTAGCAGAGCCACTCTCAGAGCAACCTCATGAGCATTTAGCTCTTTCTGAAGTGCTCCAGCAAACTACATCAACAACATCAAATTTTATGTTTAAAAAAAAAAAAACCATGTGATCAGGCTTTTTAATATTCACAGCAGCACTGAAATTCAAAGCTACCATCTGCACAGCAAATTGGAAAAGGCACCAAGCCATGAACTGTATTTGCTGTTGGTTAATATCCCAATCTCTGTGAAATCACAAGACTTTTGAGATATGCAAGAGCAGGGAGGACCCCACTCTGGAGAGACATGGGAGGTGGTTGCAACAGAGAGATTTTAAACTTGGGTTTCCCAGAAGTCTGGGGACTGTGAAGACTAAAAGTTGCTTTGGAGTCATCTCTGTCTGAGGCATTCAGTCCAGAGCCCTGACCAGACACCGCATGCTGCTCATTCCCTGTGGCAGACCTTTCACACTCAGCTAGTCTGGAGGAAAACTGGAATATGTTTGCTGGAACTTTCCACATATATTAAATCTTGGCTGGAGTTAATGCAGGAGAAACAGTATCATCAAAACAGTCCTTCCAGGGAAGAAATCTTAAGCCACTGAAACGAGGGACTTCTAATAAAGAATGCCTATTTGATCCATGTCAGCAAGTTGCCTACAACTGGGCTGTAAAAGTGTCATGGCAAATCATCCAGTAGGAATATTCTAGTCCCTGGGTCAAAAGCAGGAATGTTTTACATCACTTTCAAAAGTATAATGCATAGTTGAGGGTCTGTGGCATTAGAAAGATCTGTTACTTTCAGGTGCGGGTATGAAGCGTACTCAGGCTGTCCTCCACAGGGAAAAGGGAGCTGGAGCCTGCTCAGAAATCACTGCCAGTGAAGAATGCAGCCTCAGATGCCCTGCTGTGAGAGTGGTTTGATTTGCACAATAGTCTTATGAAAGATGGCATACCCTATAGCTGTTGGGATTTCATTCTGGGTCTTCAGCAGCCAGTGGGGGACTAAACCTCTAGGGCTTCAGCTGCTCCCTGGTGCAGCAATCTTTGTCCTCAGGAACCTCGCTGATGATCAGTCTTCATCCAACAAACATTTGGGAATTCCAGTCTGATTTCTCAAGACCTACTGAATAGTGACTGAAGCAATATCCCCAAGTCAGAGATAATCACAAAAGCCTTCCTGCCTCCAGAAAGGATTTTTTAAACTTAGCCACACAATGGTTTGTGTAACTCGGGCACTGGTGGGAGCAACAGTAAGGAAAAACTAACCTGAGTATGCAGAGGTCTAAGATGGAAAGGAGGAGGAATTCTTGGGGAAATTGCTGGAACGCATCCCATAATGATTATGCTGCCTGAGAGGAGTCCTATAAACAAAACCACATCCTTTGGTGAGCTCTGGATGCACTTCAACCCCGGGCAGAAGGGTGAAAAGTGCAAGAGTGGCCCTGTCTGCCTGTTCATCTGTGCAGCGAGATGCTGCACTTCTACCTGGAGAATCTGCTCAGCTTGGCTCCCCTGGGGTGCACTGAGCAGAGATCAATCTCCACCCTAAGCCCTTCACTCCAGCCAAGATGATTCAATTACTTTAGATCTTGCTGATGTATCCCTTTTTTCCTGCTAGAAAACATCACTCTTTCAAGTCCCAGGCAGAAGTTTCTCAGAGTCTCAGCAACATTTCCTCCTCCTCAGTGGTAAATTTAAACAAAAATATCTTCCTACATGTCTGGTGCAAGGAGAACAAAGTATTAGGTTGCTCTCAGCTCTGCTCTGCACGTGCTGTCACTGATGATCCAAACACCACTTCAACACACATTGGTCCACAGGTTCAAAAGCCACTCCCAGCGGGGCTCAGATCAGGTCCATGAACACTTGCCAATGCTTGGGTAAAAAGTCAAATGAATTGAATAATGTTTCTTTTGGGTGCTTTGAACAGTTTTTGATTAGACCTGCTCAAAGCTAGAAGGATCTTTCCTTTAACTTTTGGGCACTGTTACTTCCTCAGCAGAGATTTAGAACAGATTTTCCATGTATATACTGTGCCTGTGCTTATGTTGGAGAGTTGCATGTCTTCTGAGTGCCTAAGAGAAACAGATGTAGCTGGCATTGTCTTCATTCTCCAAGCTGTTTAATACATCAGGCTCTAGACAAGGATTGGTACTTTGCAACATGTGCTTGAAATTAATCAAACGAGAAAGAAGCTGAGGCCACATCCAAGTTTGGGTTCACGCCGTAAATTATACTCGAAACTCGATGTTGTTGGGACCCCAGAGATGAGTTCATTCCTGCAAGGCCAAGGGCTGACTGCAAAGGTCATTTGTGCCAGCATTTGGCAGAGCTCCCCAAAGGCTTTGCTGGTCAGCTTGGAGGAATCTTATTGCACTGAGGGGAAAGTGGGGGAGAAGGTGAAATATGGCTGGTGGAGGGAAACAGCTAAGAAGGAAACCTCAGAAATGTCAAATCCAGAGAGCCAGAGTGGGAGAATCTGTGCAGAACAGCACTGATTTAGGATTGTGAAGGGAGGCAAGTGCAATGCCATTCCTCTCTTCACACTTTGGGGGTCTTAATTCTGTGGTTCCTGATGCTGTGCTTACCAACATTTAGTGGTTTAAACAATTGCAAACGAAGATCACATTTTGTTCTAAGTAGCGTACCTCTAAGTCCCACTAACTTACGGAAAAGCTTTATCCCTGCATCCAGCCTTTGTTTTAAGATGTAAAAAGAGGAGTTTTCTCACCATCTAGAACTGTCCAGAATTCAGGAAATCCTGTTATGTAACACCTAGGAGATGGATGTCAGCCTGACCTTTAGGAAGCAGATCTGACACAAGTCACATCAGTCATAAACATCTCAAAGTACAATTAGTAGCATGGAACTCTGTGGGGTGGTCTGATGGGGCAGCATGTGTTGGTCTTCTGCCCTGACCCTCCAGCACTGGAAGTTTATACAAGTTTTCACTGGCCTTGGTACTCAGCTTCTGTTACTCTATGCTGTACAAAATATTTTCAGGCACAACAGGAAGTTGGAGCTTTTCTTGCCTGTGACTTTCCCCCTGTAATATAATTCTGCTATTTGTCTAAAAACCAACAGGGAGCAAAAGTTGTTTTAAAATCAGATTCTGTTTATTTTTTATAGAGGTGGGTTTGTTCTGGTTTTGTTTTTTTGGTTTTTTTTTTGGGGGGGGGGTTGGTTTTTGTTTTTTTTTGTTTGAACAAATCATTCTTCAAATAGAAACCAAGATCTACTAAGGGAGCTTCTTCTGATCTTATTTTTCCTGTAATCACACATGGGATGGCAGGGGAACTGCCAAAACTAGACAGATAAGTAAATGCACAGAGGTTTCAGAAGACAGTTGCAAAGCTGAGGCACAAAGAACAAAGAGGAGGACACAGTGCCAAGAGCTGTCCTGGAAGAAGCTTGGTGATCAGGGTGATAGGATAAAAGAAGCCAGCAGAGGACCAAGTGTCTTGAGGCTTATTTTTCATGCTCCACCTCCCCCAGACTTTCCCAAGTGGTGGCTTCTGAAAGTCTGAACACACTGATGGGATGGGATTAGGGATCTGATCTGGCATTCTGTTCCAGGAACTGTCTATGAGCTATGGAGCTGACATGAGTGGTCCCACACATTACATCTTGCAGTAATGTAATTGCAGCTGTGGAGAGATCCCAGTGCCTGTATTTCTGGGTGATTACAGGTGGAGATCTTGCCCTGGATGTAACCTTTTGTTATGGCATGGAATAAAGTGCAAATCTACTGTGGCACACAGGGCCAGAATTTCAAATCAAGAAGTACTGGATTTAATGGCTCAGCACTCATTGCTAATGACAGAAATCAGAGAATCACAGAACTCTAGGGGTTGGAAGTGATCTCTGGAGATCATCAAGGCCAACCCCTCTGCTACACAGGTAGATCAGGCTGCACAGGGGGTGAAGCAGAACTGAAAGGTCTGAAAACAAGCCAGTCCTTAAGTGTGTCAAAATCACAGGATCACAGAAACATTCAGGTTGGAAAAGACCCTCGGGATCCTCAAGTCCAACCTATAACCCTACTCTACAAAGTTCACCCCATAACCATATCCCCAAACACCACATCTAAACAACCACATCCAGGATTGGTGATTCAACCACCTCCCTGGGCAGTCCATTCCAATGCTTGCCTGCTCTTTCTGTGAAAAAATTTCCTAATGAACTCATCCCATTAGACTGAATTCAGCATTGGCAGGGATGAGGAAGCCGTTTGGGCACACACACTTCACTGCAATTTAACCTGAACAATGGCTGCAGTCTAAGCCATTGGCTTGCCATTAAAGCATATTCAAATGATAGCTCTTATCTTTTCCTCTGCCATGTCTAGCAGCAAAGATAGATGTGACAGTTAAAAAAACAACCTGCATTTGTCATAGAATCATAGAATTATAGAATGGTAAGGTTGGAAGGGACTTCAAGGATCATCTAGTTCCAACCCCCTGCCATAGGCAGGGACACCTCCCACTAGTACAGGTCACTCAAGGCCTCATCCAACCTGGCCTTGAACCCCTCCAGGGGGGGAGCAGCCACAACCTCCCTGGGCAACCTGTGCCAGTGTCTCACCACCCTCACTGCAAACAACTTCCTCCTAACATCCAGTCTAAATCTCCCCTCTGCCAGTTCAAACCCATTGCCCCTTGTCCTGGCATTGCAAGTCCTTGTCAATAGTCCCTCCCCAGCCTTCCTGTAGGCCCCCTTCAGATCCTGGAAGGCTACTCTAAGGTCTCCTGGCAGCCTTCTCTTCTCCAGGCTGCAGAGCCCCAACTCTCTCAGCCTGTCCTCACAGCAGAGCTACTCCAGCCCTCTGAGAAACTTTGTGGCCTCCTCTGGACCTGCTCCAACAGTTCCACATCCTTCCTGTGCTGGGGGCTCCAGAACTGCACACAGGACTCCAGAGAGGGTCTGAGGAAAGCAGAGCAAAGGGGCAGAATCCCCTCCCTTGCCCTGCTGGCCACACTGCTCTTGCTGCAGCCCAGCACTTGGTTGGTTGTCTCACTAAAATAACCCTAAATAGAGGAATGTTACAGGTTATAACCTACTTTCCTGGACTACACAATTAGCTGGAAGAAAAAGGTCTTTATTTTCACCATTACCTTTGGACCTTGTCTGGGCATCACTTTTATCACCATAGCTACCCTGAGCAAGGCAGACAGCCAGTGTACTTTTGATGAACAGCTAATAGCAATACCAAGAATTAGAAGCCACAGAGTTTTTTCCTCCCCTTGTTAGCTCACAGATTGATTTTCTTCTGCCGCTTTGGCACTCTTCTGTTAATAAACTTGAACAATTTTGAGCCACTGGGAGGATTGATTGGCAAAAATAAATAGAATCAGAATCCTGTAATGACTGTTTTGTTAGAACTGATAACCTCTCAGAGTTCAATTAGGCAGGCTGCAGACATGTAATGAAGAACCAGGGAAACTGAGAAAGATGTTTTTTCCCCCTCGAAGTGTTCACACAACACACAGAGCAGAAAGCTCTGTGCTTGTCTCTGCTGCCCTTCTCAGAATTGTAATTAAACACTTCCCTCGTTTGTCCCTGGACAAGATTACCTTCTCAGGCAAGAACAACAAAGAAGAAAAGCATGCTGTACTCTTATCTCTTTTAAATGCAGCTTAAAAAAAGCACTATCTAGAGAGGACTGGGTTTTTTTCTCACCACACTTCTGCCACCACCCGCCCCGGTGTGTCATTTCCACTCATCTGCTAAAGCAGAAACATTTCACATGTCAAAAACTAAGGGGTCCACCAGGACATGGGACAGCCATCATGTCTATCCCATGCTCTTCTTTCTCCCAGAAGAGGACAAATGATACAACTGATTTTCTGGACTTGGAGATATATCTGGTCACTCATTAACGATGCAGATCTGCTTCTTTTTAGGTCCTACTATCATCAAATTACAATAATAGTTCCCAATCCTACCCTCCACAACCTCCATTTTTCCTTTTTCCTTTCCTCTTTTTCCTTTCCTTTCCCCTTTCTCCTTTCCCCTTTCCTTTCCCCTTTCCCTTCCCCTTTCTCCTTTCCCCTTTCCTTTCCCCTTTCCTTTCCCCTTTCCCCTTTCCTTTCCCTTCCCCTTTCTCCTTTCCTTTCCCCTTTCTCCTTTCCTTTCCCTTCCCCTTTCTCCTTTCCTTTCCCCTCCCCTCCTTTCCCCTTCCCCTTTTTTAGAGTCTACCTCTTAGCAATTTCAGGGGTTCAGCACTACTCAAAGTGAAGTCTGGCACAGAAGGGAAGTGGTTATTTTTCTTTTTTAATTAAATCTGGCTGACATTTGTGTAGCCCTTTCTCAGCTCCACAAGTAAAACAGCAGAAGTAGCTTTGTTATTTCAGCCTGGTTTTATCATTTTTCAGGGCCAGCTTGAACTGAAAAACAATCAAAGAGCCCCATATGCTGGGCTTTACAAAGAAAAAGCTCTTTGAGCACTAAAAAGGTAGGCCAAATCTAGAGGTTACATGTCAAATGGTCCAAGGTTTTCATCAAGGAATAGATGCAAGAGTCTGAAGCAAGAATCCCATCTCTGCTTAAATCAAAATCAAAGTGACTTCAGCACAGGTCAGCAGAAAGAAGCTCAGCTGAAAGTTGAGAAGAGTCCAATTTAAATACCCTTGTATGATTCTTCATTGGAAAAAACTGCTCCAGAAAGTAGCAAACAACCTCACATGAAGCTAAGACTTTAGAGAGCTCAAAGGTCTATGGAATTTTACAGATCACAGAATCATAGAAGAGTAGGGTTGGAAGGAACCTCTGGAGATCATCTAGTCCAGCCTCCCTACTAGAGCAGGATCAAGTCCCTGTGATGCATGTAAGGAAGATGCTGGGGAAAAGAGTATAGGATACTCCTACTTTGAGCCAAGGTAAACCCATTTGTGGGGTTGTCTTTGCTGAAGGATATGATTACACTTGGTGGAGAATGTAGGAGGGTGGGAGAGTTAGATGTGAGCCTTAGGGGGATCTGATTTGGGGTGAGAGATCATAACATTTCAGTTTAGCAGTAGTGGTGGGATTGCAAGCTGGACTTGACAGTTCTATGATTCTGTGAACAGCTTTCCTATCAAATCTTAAAGCCACTTGTAGAGCACGTTGGCAATGGCACCCTGCTATGATAGTCCATGGATGGATTTCAGATTAATGGAATTACAGAATTTCCTATTCCATACAATGCTTGTGGCTGCTGGGTGTTTGGATTGTGCTGGGTGATTCACAGACACTGGAAGTGACTCATGCCTTCCACTGAGATCACCATTAGGACAGGTAAGCCCTGAAGAAAGGTGCTGCTGGCAGGTATGTAGAGACAGTGATGCAGGCATGAAACCAGGAGACAGACATTTTCCTAGCTGAACACTCCTGATTATTTTGGCCAAGTCAAAACAAGGTGACTGCAGTGCAGAGATCAGCCAGGCAAGGCTCAAATCTGGAGTACTGTCTGCAGTTCTGGAGCCCTCAGCACAGGAAGGACATTGAACTGTTGGAGTGGGTCCAGAGGTGGCTACGAAGATGCTCAGAAGGCTGCAGCAGCTCTGCTGTGAGGACAGGCTGAGAGAGTTGGGGCTCTGCAGCCTGGAGAAGAGAAGGCTTCCAGGAGACCTTAGTAGACCCCTTCTAGTATCTGAAGAGGGCCTAGAGGCAGGTTGGGGAGAGACTATTGACAAGGTTTTGTAATGACAAGACAAGGGACAATGGATTTGAACTGGCAGAGGGGAGATTTAGACTGGATGTTAGGAGGAAGTTCTTTGCAGTGAGGGTGGTGAGACACTGGCACAGGTTGCCCAGGGAGGTTGTGGCTGCTCCCTCCCTGGAGGGGTTCAAGGCCAGGTTGGACGAGGCCTTGAGTGACCTGTGCTAGTGGGAGGTGTCCCTGCCTATGGCAGGGGGTTGGAACTGGATGAGCTTTGAGGTCCCTTCCAACCTTACCATTCTATGACTCTATAAATCTGACTGAAGTGGACAAGGGAGAGAAAGTGGTCTTCATTCTTGCTGTTGGAGAGCAGAACCCAACACCACTTTTATTATTTGGATACATTCACAGAATCTGTGGTCACTTTTGATACCTTGCTTTAGGTATCAAGATTTTTACTAGAAACACTTATGATTGCCTCCTGAGGACAGTAGAAAGTCACAACAGGGAGAAGACTTTGTACTGCTATGCTGCCTGCCTGGGCATCATTCTGGAAACTAAGTGAGGCTAGCACTCTGTGAGAAAGGTGCCCTTCTTTGCCCTTCTCCCAGGAATTAATGCAGAAGGAAGAAAATCATTGCATGGATCATGATGAGCCTTAATGAATTAAAGTGTGGCCTTTGTGGAAAGTGGCATGGTGTTAGATGATCTATAACTTGAGACACCTCCTGTTGTGACCAGAACAAAACCTGCCATCTATGCCAGGTGGCAAAAAAAACCCCCATATCCTGTGTAAAACAATGTTGGTTCCTGGAATATGTATCAGGAGTTAGGTACTTTCCTCTGGTGTTAAATGGGTACTTCCAGCACCTATCTTGGATTGCCAAATGGTAGTTTCTTGAAGGAGCTGCACCAGTGGTGCACCCCATACAGATTTTGGTGTGGAGAACCAAAGAGCTTTCTTATTTTACCACTGGCTTGTAGGCAGCAAAATGCAGTTCAAATATGCTAAAAACACAGTGAAAATATGCTCAGGCAGCAACTGAGAAAGGGATGCCTGGCAGAAAGTGCAAGGCACAGGGAAAACATATTTTCTGCATGAAGTAACTGCTTTTCCTGCTTAAAAAAAAAAAACAACAAAGTCTTTGGGGTTCAATGAGGAATTTCAATAGAAATCCCAAATGTTTGATTTCCCTTGAGCATGTTCATTAAGCATGTACAGGCAGGGTTTCAAAAAGCACTCGTTTCTCAACGAGCTCCCATTAAGAATAATGAGATGTGCTGTATGCTAAACTAATTAAAGATGCAGCAGGGACTGGCTAAGGAAGCAAAGAGAGCAGCGCCGGGGATCCTCCAGTGAGCTCAGCGCTGCCACTTCCCAGCCTGTCAGCTCGGTGCTGCTGGAGACGTTTGGTGGATGAGGTAGGCATTGCGAGCTGGTGCCTCGCTGCAGTCATCCAGCACCTGATCCTGAGCAGCTATGGCAAACCATGCTGTCCTTTGGCTGCAGTGTATTTACATCCATCTGACATGCACAGAGAGGAATGGGAACCTGACCCTGAAGCCCTACATGTTGTGTGGAAGGAAAAGTTGCTCGCTCAGCACCCACAGCATGCTCAGAAAGCGCCAAGAATCACAACGTATTAATAATATTTTCTTTCTGGCATTAGGAAGCTTGGAAGGAAATCCAAAACAGCCAAGAAGTGGCTTGGGGAAAAAAAAAAAAAAAAAAACAAGTCTTGCACTTTCCCTGCTGTCATCCTGCCAGCATGATTGATCCTGCAGAAGAGGAGACACAATAAGCAGAGGGGGTGGTTTCCTTTGCGATGGGACAATAAAACATAACTGTTATTAGAAGCAAGCAATAAAGGCAGAAAGAAATGATGGGATAAAAGATTGGGAAATATGTGCATTCCTTGCAAAGACCTGAAAACAAAATGAAATAATTAGCTTCTATGATCAAGACTTGGAGGTAAGGTAACCTACCAACAGCAGCTCCTGGTCCTAAATCAATACATGCCTCATTTAAGCCAAGACAGTGCCCACCAAACATTTTGCATCATTTCAGTTAAGCCTGAATGAAGGGGTGAGAGGAGGAGAGGAAGAAAAAGAGGAAAGATGATCACAGTTTAATCAAATGGACACAATTATCTGTTTAGAAACACCCTGAGGTCCTGGATTTAACATATGTCCTTATTACTGGCTCTTGTGCCTGAGTTTGGAAGAACAACTCCATTTATCCCACCCGGTACAGTTTAAGTCAAATTTAAGCAGGGTAACAAACCCTGGAAATGGGAAAAGAAGGAAGAGAGCATAGGAATCCATGATTAAAGGCCAAGAAGACTTCAGATCAAATACAGATGTAAATAAGTAACAGAAGAGCCAACAGTGACAATAAATGGCAGCAATAAGACCTTCTCTGTCGCCCTAGTCAATGTGCCATATCTCCTTATCCTTGGGAATATAAACATCTGTTTAGCCTGGTAAAGAGAAGACTGAGATCCTATGAATGCTTATAAATATCTGAGGAGCCAGTGTCAAGAAGGTGGTGCCAGTCTCCTTTCAGTGGTGCCTTGTGATAGGACAAGGGGCAATGGATACAAACTGGAGCACAGGGAGTTCCATCTCAACATGAGGAAAAACTTCTTGCCTGTAAGGGTGCTGGAGCACTGGACCAGGCTGCCTGAGAGCTTGTGGAGTCTTTCTAGAGACTTTTCAGAGTTGTCTGGATGTGTTCCTGTGTGATCTGCCCCAGGTGATCCTGCTTTGGCAGAGAGGTTGGACTTGATGATCTTCAGAGGTCCATTCCAAACCCTACCAGTCTATGATTCTATGATCACATCAGAAGCTGGTTGTGAAAATCAGAGTACTGCAAACCTTCAGATACTGGAAGGCTACTCTAAGGTCTCCTGGAAGCCTTCTCTTCTCCAGGCTGCAGAGCCCCAACTCTCTCAGTCTGTCCTCACAGCAGAGCTGCTGCAGCCCTCTGAGCATCTTCGTGGCCTCCTCTGGACTCACTCCAACAGTTCCATGTCCTTCCTGTGCTGGGGGCTCCAGAACTGCACACAGGACTCCAGATGGGGTCTGAGGAGAGCAGAGCAAAGGGGTAGAATCCCCTCCCTTGCCGTGCTGCCCACACTGCTCTTGCTGCAGCCCAGCACACAGTTGCTGTCCGGGCTGCACTCACACTGCAGCCTCATCACCTCAGACCCCCAGGGCCTTTTCCTCAGGGCTCCTCTCAGCCATTCCCCATCCAGCCCGGATTTGTGCTTGGGACTGCCTCTGGCATTGCAGGCACCGGTACCTTTCTGGTGATTTAAACTCCTGTGTCCTGCCCCACAGTGGTAAAGTGGGAATGATGCAATAACAGCCCTGAGTCAGCCTCATTGACTGAGCTACTGAATGTGCTGCTTAGTGCTGCAGCTATCTACACCCCAAAGCACAAATTTCCTGGGAGGCTTTCCTGAAAGCACCCAACCTTACAAAAGTCAGTATGTATGGCATACACATGGAGATGTGTGGACTGACTCAGAGAAACTTTTCAGTTGGGAAAGACCTTTAAGATCATCAAATACAACTATTCTTTAACTCTACCAAGTCTGCTGCTAAACCATGTCCCTCAGCACCACATCTCTGCCTCTTGGAAACAGCTCCAGGGATGGGGTGGAGGGAATTCAACCACTTCCCTGGGCAACCTGTTCCAGTCTTTGAAAACCCTTTCAGTGAAGAAGTTTCTCTCACATTCAACCTAAACCTTCCCTGGTGCAACCCGAGTTCATTTCCTCTTATCCTCTATCTTGTTACTAGGGAGAAGTGACCAACACCCACCTCACTCCAACCTCCTTTCAGATAGTTGTGGAGAATGAGAAGGTTTCCCCTCAGCCTCCTTTTCTCCAGACTCCAAACAACCCCAGTTCCCTCAGCTGCTCCTCACCAGACCTGTTCCCCAGACGCTTCACCTTCTTCATTGCCCTTCTCTGGACCTGCTCCAGCACCTCAATGTCTTTCTTGCAGTGAGGTGCCCAGAATTGAATGCAGTGTTGAGCACAGGGGAACAATCACTTCCCTGGTCCTGCTGGTCACACTTATGCCTGATACACAGAATCATCTGTTGATAGGATTGGGATTTTCTGTGCATCTGAAAAAGGTTCTTTGTTACTGTCATCTCCATTTTTTTATTGCTTGCTTGTGAGAGACATCCAGGGATATATATACAGGTCTCAGGCTTCCTCTATTAATTCTTATTTTCCATCTCTGTCCTCCTCCCTGCTGCATATTAAATGAAGGACAAACATGTTAATAGCACCGAGAGATACTGAACGGATATTTAAGATGATTAGCAGGCACACACACCTGGCTCCCCATACTAACCTACATCAGCATGTTCCATCATACAATGTGCTATAAAATAAGGTTACCAGGCCAGAAACTAAATTACTAAGTATTTTACAGCTGTAATTCATACCAAGTCAAAATTCAGTGCAGTAAGCTGAGGCAGGGAGAAGGCAAAAGGAAAGACAAACAATTCAGAAGAGGCACTAATTACCTTTAGCAGTTCAAGCAGGGGTGACATGTAAGAAGGGGATTATCTCAGGTTACATTCAGAGACAGTTTGGATTACAACCTTTTAATAAAAGCCCATAAAGTGCTATGCAGAAAAGCAAAGAAAAACTGCATAAGAAAGGTGCAGTGATATTCTGGTTTGACTTGGGTGTGGTAAGGAGGAGAAATCACTTACAGGAAATTTTGGCACTTGCCACCAAAATGTGTTTAAACCAAGATGAGTTTCAACGGCAAAGCATGAACCTGGAGTTCCCCAAAGCCCACAGATGTTTGACTCCAAGGTCTGTATCACAGTATCACAGTATCACAGTATAGCAAGGTTGGAAGAGACCTCAAAGATCATCAAGTCCAACCCATTACCACAGACCTCAAGACTAGACCATGGCACCAAGTGCCACGTCCAAACGTGCCTTGAACATCTCCAGGGAACGGTGACTCCACCACCTCCCTGGGCAGCCCATTCCAGTCTGGTTCAAGCTCACCTCTATGTGAAGAGTTTGATTAACCTATTAAGATTCACTCTAGCTATTATTTTAAACCTGTTTTGAAAGGTAAAGTTAAAAAAAATAAAAAGGAGGAAGGCAGGATTTGAGACTCTGCAGTTCGAGATAAATGGTTGATCTCTAAACACAAATGAGATGGATCCAGCCAGGTCTGAATATTCACCAAAAATTCCACCCCTACCTCCAAAGAGTCACTTTTAGTCAGATAAGTTGGTATGGAGTCACTGATCATTTGCACATTAAGCTTTCCACAGTTGCTTTGCAGAGTGACAGTTCCTGACATGATATTCCTCACACTTCTGTGGCCTGTATCCAGTCTTCTGAGTGGATTCACCCCACTCTCCAGTTCTTATTTGTACCTTCCCTTGGTGCAAAGCAGGAGCAAAAAGCAAGCTACCACAACTATGGCTGATGAACAACAGAAGGTTGCATGCAGAAATGGCTATAGAGGGATGAGGAGAGGACACAGCAGGAAATAACCAGAGCAGTGTTTCTTTCCACCATGCATTCAACTAAGCAATTGTTCAGAGGGACTCTCAAGCCCAGGAGGTTGCAAGCAGCTGCTGATGACCAAAGCTGATGCCACTCAGTCTCAGGTCTGTCCACAGAGGTGAGTGAGATTGCTTGCTGCTGCTGCTCTCAGCAAAACCACTGTGCACTCTGTAATCACAGACAAGAAATCCAGACTTTCAATCTCAAATATTTAGAATAAAGCAGCTGCTGTTTGTTCAATACTATGGGATGAAAAACCTCACTTCAGTCAGCCATATAAATAGCCTATGGTTTTTCCTTCAAGTGATGGAACACAGGTCCATTTATACCAAGTAACCAGGGATAGGGTGAGAGAAAACAGCCTCAAATTGCACCAGAGAGGATTATATTGGATATTAGGAAAAATTTCTTTACTGAAATAGTGGTCAGGCATTGGAACAGGCTGCCTAGGGAGGTGGTGGAGTCATTGGCCCTGCAGGCATTCAAAAACCATATAGACATGGCAGACATAGACATTCAGGATGTGGTTCAGTGCTGTTGGGTTGACAGAAGTCTTTTCCAGTCTTAGTGATTCTATGACACTCTGAGCTGCTTTGAGTCACAAAGGCCTAGAGTCAAGGATTTCTCTTCTGTTAGCCATATCACAGACATAGCTCAAAGCCCTGCTCCAAACATGAGGCACATGCATGGGTCAAGACATGCCTTCCACATCCTCCTGGAAAATAAGCAGAAGCCTTTTCTTTACCTGGCATTAGTCAATAACCAGCAGCAGTTTGTCATTCCTCTCTCATCTTGCCATTTTTTTCTTACTTCTTGACCTTAGATATTCTCAGAGCTGTCATATGTAGCTACATGCAAAGTCTCTTAGTCTCAAGGTTAGTCACACATACTACTTCCCCTTCTACAAGGAGGAGAAGCTGTGCAAGGTTACCACATCACCACAGCCTTTCTAACAATCTGCAGTGTTGCTGTAAATGTCATGGATGTTGCATATTTGGCAAGACAGCTAAGCTTCATCAGATATTCCTGGCTTACACAGGTAGGTAAGCACAGAGTCTGAAGGAGATATATTACATATGGAGACACCCCAAGCCTTTCTTTGCAATGGATTGGTCATTTCTGGGATAAAGGGACAGTTTATCCCTAAAACTGAGGAGCAGAGTACAAAGCTGGCAGCATTGTAGTGACCTGTGATAGATCATAGAATGGTAAGGTTGGAAGGGACCTCAAGGATCATCTAGTTCCAACCCCCTGCCATAGGCAGGGACACCTCCCACTAGCACAGGTCACTCAAGGCCTCCTCCAACCTGGCCTTGAACACCTTGAGCAGCCACAACCTCCCTGGGCAACCTGTGCCAGTGCCTCACCACCCTCACTGCAAAGAACTTCCTCCTAACATCCAGTCTAAATCTTCCCTCTGTCAGTTTAAACCCATTGCCCCTTGTCCTGGCATTGCGAGACCTTGTCAATAGTCCCTGCCCAGATGTCCTTACAATTCTTACACCTTCCCATTACAAATATTTGGAAATGCTCCTGTTGAAGTCCTGTGTTTTGGAAACATCAGGAAGTCTTTATATGTTGAGTCAACTCAGAATCCCACCTTTTAATCCCTCTATAAAGTAATGGGATTACAGGAAAACAATCTCCATACATCTCCTTTACCTTAAGAGAGCATTGGTCTGTCATTTGCCAGACTTCCAACTTCTCCTGCTGACATGGACTAACACTCTGGGAAATCTAACTGGGAATATGCTCCTGTAGAATCATGTTGGGGTGTAGCAGCCTACTGACAAACATCTCCAGCTTCTAGAAAAGTCAGCACAAAGTGGCACTTTTGAGCCAGATGCTGAGATTTGCTTTTGTTAGCTATTATCTGTTCAGATTTTCCTCCTCTCCAACCGTCCTTGGCAAGACAGCACAGTCAATCCAAGCCTGCAGCAAATCTTAAGAGCCTCAGATATTTTCCCAGAGGAACAATGCTGCAATCTGGCTGAGGCACATAAAAGTTTGGGTACTTTCTGGGTCTCTTCACTCCAAGATAAATAAAGCAGCAAACCCTTACACACACCTCCTGCATGCAAGTGCTGGCAAATTATCAAGCCTCTCATTCCACAGGGAGACTTGGATAAACAGCAGTTTTCCTTGGAACCCAGTTCTTCTGCAGAGAGAGGGTAAAGAGCTCTTCAACAGCCCTACCTTGCTGCCAGCCTAGGAGCTGTGACCTCCAGCTCCATCCTTGAAGCCTGCATAGATGGGTTTTGCTGCCTGGCTAAGGTTTAGTCAGCATCTTATTTATACTGCTGATAAGCAAGTGGATTTTGTTTATGTAAGAGCTACCTCCCTCACTGTGAGCAGTAGCAATCCACAGCTATCAGGCAATTTGGGCATGTATTTCCTCAGGATGAAAAAAACCCCACATAGCTTGCTGTTGACACCTCTTTATAACATTGGTTACTTCACTGTAAACACCACACCCAACCAATATTTGCAACAGATTTTGCCAGTTGCTGATCTTCAGGTTCTTGTAGGATATATTTACAAGCTCTTGCAATGACAGGATGAGGGGCAATGGGTTTCAACTAGCAGAGGGGAGATTTAGAGTGGGTGTTAGAAGGAAGTTCTTTACAGTGAGGGTGGTGAGGCACTGGCACAGGTTGCCCAGGGAGGTTGTGGCTGCTCCCTCCCTGGAAGTGTTCAAGGCCAGGTTGGATGAGGCCTTGAGTGACCTGTGCTAGTGGGCGGTGTCCCTGCCTATGGCAGGGGCTTGGAACTAGATGATCCCTGAGGTCCCTTCCAACCTTCCCATTCTATGATTCTATATAATCCCTGCTCAACAAGTAACTCCAGCTAAAGCAATGTAAATAACTGGAGCCTTCATTTGATGCCTACTTCCCACTGCCTTGCCCTCTGTTAAAAAAAGAACAGAAATTCCTGCATTAGGATGAGAAGATTTGAGATTTTGTTTTCCTGGGAAGCATTTAAATCTCCTTCCTGAAATCACTGCATTTTGAAACATAGTTCAAGACTTGAATTTTAGCTGAAAACACATTTTGACATTTGAGATTTTGACTTAAATTTGTTTTATTTTTGTTTGTTTTTTAAGCAACAAGCTCCACTTACTAAACAGTGAGAATCCTGTCTATGAGAGTGTGTTTGTTTCAAAATACAACCCATCAGGGAACAGTTGCCTGGGTGTAAATTTGCTTGGTGCAGGCTTTCATGTGAATCATCACCTCTCAGTGAACCATACTGATTGATTCTTCCCAGCTCATATAGTTCCCACAGCAGAGGCTCATCACTGACTCAGGAGCTTTTTAGTCTTTTTTGTTCTGGAAGGTTGTTTCATTTCTTTGGTGATCATGTGGTTGCTTTTGATGCATTCAGCACACTGACATTTTCTTCCTCTCGGGTTTCTAGACCAGACAGATCCAAACAGCTGACTGCTGAGCAGTGTGTGACAGTCTCTGTATCCTTCAGACAAGTCTCCTTGTTAGAGAAGTTAAATTCTGCTTTCTCCTCTTCTAGCAAGTACATTCACCTCTTGGAAACCACAGCTTTTATTCTGCCTGTATGCAGAATCAAAGAGGGACCTGTGCTTTGGGGTATCCAGCCCAGAGGGACCAACTTTCTGGTCTGAAGTTAACTCAGTGCTGGTAAAATCAAGCACACAACACAAAGTGTGAGTGGATCACCCCTGAAAACTAATGACATCACAAAATGCCAGTGTCTGTGCAGAGCAAGAACAGTTGTGGAGGAGTCACCAAGCAAGTGGAGATTCTTCACCATATTTCTTTCTTATGAAGAAACAGATGTGCCATAAAAATCTTCTGCATGCTTTGCTGGCAACTTCCCTGGCAGAATAGGTAACAAACATGAGTTATGAGATTAAACAGAGACTGGCACCATCATCTATTTTCCTTTACAGTACAGCCAAATTAAATTTTGTGCTGTTGACCCTTGCAGCCAAAATAAATGCACAGCTGGGCCAAAGCTGGCTGGTGACTCCGGTTTGCTGGGGTTAAGGATGCTTGGAGTGTTGCAGAGGCGTTGCCTTCAAGTCTCCAGGGCAAATGCCTTTTGCAGAGGCATGCTTGAGTGACACGGTGCACTAAGCATCAAAGCAAACGGCACAAAAGAGCTATAAGAGATGTCTGAAAGAAGGGTAACAAGTCTGGAGCCAAGCACAGACACCCTTTCCTCCTGTCCCCTTCCAGGGCCTGTGCTGTTTCTTCTTTTCAGTGACCCAAAGCTCTGCGTAATAAAGTTAAGAGTACAGACAGAACAATGTCTGACAGTGTTCTCAGTGGGTGTTTTGCTTTCCTTAGAGACCACCTTTTACACTAAATGAAAGAAAGGATCTGACAGAATGATGTTCACCTATAGCTACCTCCAGTGCCTGAAGGGGGCCTACAAGAAAGCCAGGAAGGGACTTTTTACTGGGGCTTGTAATAGGATTAGAGGGAATGGACTGAAGCTTGAGGAGGGGAGATTTACACTGGATATTAGACAGAAATTCTTTTCAGTGAGGGTGGTGAGACACTGCAACAGGTTGCCCAGGGTGGTTGTGGCTGCCCCCTCCCTGGAGGTGTTCAGGGCCAGGTTAGACAAGGCCTTGAGTAACCTGGGCTAGTGGAAGGTGTCCCTTGCCCATGTCAGCAGGGGTCAAAACTAGATGATCTTTAAGGTCCCTCCTATGATCTACAAGACTTGGATTTAAATTTGCTACAGAGCTCATTTCCCCACAGCACTGGGTCTTGCTGCTTGGGAATCTATGTTCCACCTTGGTCCACACAGNTACCATTCTATGATTCTTTCATATGCCTCTTCTCTGAAGGCAGATGAGCCTGAGCCCCAAACCAAACTCAATTTTCAGGCAAGCCGTTTAAATTAACGAGAAGCAGCTTGCTTTAATTGTTCTGCCTCATGCATATTCCAACCAGTTCTGGGGAGCATCAAAAAGCTGGAGGCACCTGTGGTTTAGGTAGCCAAATAATAAAGACTCCTGAGTACTGTACAGTGTAGAAGAGAGTGCCAAAACAAGAATCAAAGACCAGGTAGATCTCATGATGCCATGTTGTGGTCTGGTTTAATTCCTCACTTCCCCTCCAGCCCACTCACTAACCTGTCCACTTAGGCTCTCCTGCTCTGTTCAATGTCAGGCTTCTTCAGAGAGCAGCTTTTACACTAAAGGAAAGACAGAACCTATAGCTCACCTATAAGTCTCTTCCAATACCTAAAGTGGGCCTACAAGAAAGCTGGGAGGCTTGGGGGCTTTGAGCAACCTACTTAATGGGAAATTGGAACTAAATGATCTTAAGGCCCCTTCCAGCCCAAACCATTCTATGTTAACAGACACAGCAATTTTCCTCCTTCTCCCTAGCAACAAGAGGGCATGGTCTGAAGCTGTGCCAAGAAAGGTTTAAGCTGGGTATTAGGAAGCACTTGCTCACAGAACAGGTGATTAGGCACTGGAATGGACTGCCCAGCGAAGTGGAGCCACCATCCTTGGAGATCTTTAAGAAAAGATTGCATGTAGCACTTGATGGCCAAAAGACTGCATGCATCATGGTGTTAGGTTATAGGCTGGACTCTAGGATCTCAGAGATCTTTTCCAGCCTCAGTCATTCTAAGGCCCAACCAGCAACCATAAGTGCATTTATTTAGAGCAAGCATCAAATGAATCCCTACCAAACCGGGGGGCCACCAGGCCCCCCGGCCTTTGTCCCCTCCACCATTCACCATTTGGACTCACCAGTGCCAATGGGAGGAGGACCCTCTGCCCAGCTGGGCACAGCTTGGGGCTTCTGCCCTTCCTGGAGCAGCTTAAAAAGGGGAGTGAGCAGGGAGGGCAAAGTGGCCACACCTGGGGTGGGAGGAGACTCCAATTGAACCCAGGTGCTGTGGGTTTGGGGGCAAAAAGGGAAAAATGCTTTGTNCCCTCCCTAGAGGTGTTCAAGGCCAGGTTGGAGGAGGCCTTGAGTGACCTGTACTAGTGGGAGGTGTCCCTGCCTATGGCAGGGGGTTAGAACTTTGAGGTCCCTTCCAACCTTACCATTCTATGATTCTATATTCAAAGCATGAGATCTTTCAGCAAGTTCTCCATGGGATGCATTCCTGTGTGACCTGACCTAGATTCTCTGGTCCAGAGTTGGACTCAATGATCTATGGAAGTCCCTTCCAACCCCTGACATCCTGTGATCCTGTGAATTTCACAATAGCAGTTCCCTTCGGCTGTGAGCACAATGAGCGTACTAAAAATACTTGATGCTTCAGGTTCTTTAGGGTGGGTGGTTAAAAATGCAAGCAGGGCTATTGAGATACCCTGGGAGTCACTGCCTCAGCTTCTCTGAAAAGGCAGCAATTTCTTTAGGTTGCAATTACAAGGGAGTCAAAACACATAATGGGTAAGGGCAGCGCAGGCAGCTGCGAGCCATTTCAGGAGCCCTCTTCCTTTCCCTGCAGCTAATGCTGGGGAGAAGCTGTTCCACCACTCTTTTGGATTGGTTTATTATAATGCCCCTTTCCATTTTGATCAAGTTTATTGCCACAGAGGTAAATTACTACCTGAGTTACTTCACATGCCTGCTTTGTACAGCACATGTTGAACCATGCCTTTGTTAGTGTTCCAGCATGCAGAAGCTTAGCTACAGCCCCGAGTGCTACATTAGGTGTCCCTATGAGTCCTTTTGATCCAAAGGAGCTCACGTCTCATCCAAAGCATGTATGTTTGTCTTGAACAGCAATGTCATTGAAATGAGATAAATAAGGGCAATGTGTGTTGCTCTCCCTCCCTCCTTCCTCTGCTTGCTTCTTTATTTTGAAGGGACAGAGGTTTTCCTTTGCATGATTCTGAGCAGAGACCAAAATGTTTCACCGTTATACCTGGTCCTTCTGATGACAGGAGACAAACTGCCCAGACCCTACCAGCAGAGCAGCAGAGTTCTCTGTATCTGTTTTTTTAGGAAATACAGGTGAGGCAGATGTGTCTTTTTCAGGTCAGTTCTTAACAATAATGGAATCAGGTCTAGCAACTGTCTCCTTTCCCTCTTTGTGTGATGCCTACCCTTCCTGTGACGCTTAGCTAACTCTGCTGCTCTAACAGGGTGTGTGGGACACCCAGGATGCTGTTCCCTGAGACCATTACACTTGATCTCCCTACCATCAGTGGCAACAGCACTGCCAGATTGTCTACTAGTTCTGAACCATCCAGAAGATGAACACCAGCCACAAGAGCCAAAGGATTTTTAGCCCCACAAAAGGAGCAATGTTACAAATGTCTTCATAAGGTCTATGCACTGTTGATGAATATCCACACCAGGTGTAAGCTGGTTGTAGACTGAAGGCAGTGATCATGCATGAAGGTGTAAGAGTTAGAATTGTGGAATTATTTCATTTGGAAAAGCAGCCATGGGAAGCTCTCAGAAAAAGAAACAGCAAGGCAATTTGCATCTAAGTGGCTGATTTGTTTGGGGTACAAAAGCTGTACCCCCTCTGTATCACAAGCATGGCTCTCACCTCCTTGTCTCCTGCAAGGACTCCTTGCAGACATCTGCATGGCTCACCCCTCCTCTTGCAGCTTCAGCTCAGAGATGCCAGCACTGAAACTTCTAAGGGCTCAGGCTATTCATAGACCTTCAAGACTGCTTTCATGTACAGAGCTGTGTGGTGGAAACTGGTTAGCCAGCTTTAACTATGAATCATTTTTATGCTGCTGTGTTTCCTCCAGAGCATTCACCTCTGGGGCAAGGATGCCATACAGGTGTTTTCAGCCTTCAATCCACACTAGTTTGATAAGAGATGGTATATGACAGCAGGCTTCCCTAGGGATAACAGTACATTTACCCCCTTCCCCAGGACACTGAAGCTCATAGAATCATAGGATCAAGTCAAACCATCAGCCTAAGACCACAAAGGCCATTAAACCATGTCCTCAAGTGGCATGCTTGCACAGCTTTTGAAGACCTGCAGGGATGGCAACTCCACCACCTCCCTGGGCAGCCTGTTCCGATGTTTGAGCACTCTTTCAGTGCAGAAATTTTTCCTGATATGGTGAGAGCCACACAGGTACATCAGCATGTTGCAATGAAGGAGAAGCATCAATGTAGCTTCCTCACTTGGAACATAGCCTCTTGTCTCCACACACCAAAGGAAGGTAAGAAGAATTTACTATGTGCAGTTCTGGAGCCCCCAGCACAGGAAGGACATGGAACTGTTGGAGTGGGTCCAGACGAGGGCCACGAAGATGCTCAGAGGGCTGCAGCAGCTCTGCTGTGAGGACAGGCTGAGAGAGTTGGGGCTCTGCAGCCTGGAGAAGAGAAGGCTTCCAGGAGACCTTAGAGTAGCCTTCCAGTATCTGAAGGGAGCCTACAGGAAGGCTGGGGAGGGACTATTGACAAGGGCTTGCAATGCCAGGACAATGGGTTTGAACTGGCAGAGGGAAGATTTAGACTGGATGTTAGGAGGAAGTTCTTTCCAGTGAGGGTGGTGAGACACTGGCACAGGTTGCCCAGGGAGGTTGTGGCTGCTCCCTCCCTGGAGGTGTTCAAGGCCAGGTTGGACGAGGCCTTGAGTGACCTGTACTAGTGGGAGGTGTCCCTGCCTGTAGCAGGGGGTTGGAACTGGATGATCCTTGAGGTCCCTTCCAACCTTACCATTCTATGATTCTATGATTTTCTCCCAGCCTGCACCACACTGGATTTGCTATTTTCTGCCAAAAACCAGGGCTCAAAATATTCAACCCCAGCTAAGTTCTGGAGACACAGGTGCAACACCAGCCAATACAACTGAAGTGAGTCAGAAGAAGAGTGTAAAATATAAGTATTTAATGTTGCTAAGTGCTTCCAAACACCAACCTGCTGTTTAAGTACCTTCTGTCTAAGCCCTTGTCTGCTACCTCCTATGAAACATTAAATGAACATTTTTGTTAAAGTAGAAAAAATATTTTTGTCTAAATTTCTTTTTGTCCTTTTCTGTTTGTTTGCTTGCTTGCAAGATGCTTCAGTTCATTGTGTCTGACCTTCTCTAGCTACTCAACAAATCCCCTTATTTTACCTTTCACAGTCTGACCTTTATTACTGTCAGTTGCTTGCTTGTTAATGCTGACTGCACCACCCAAAGGTCTCCCAGGAAAGCTAAATATCAACTCAAACTCTGAAGCACAAACACAGAAGAGATGCTTTGGCTTGCACTGTATGAATCTCTATTGTACCCTTACCAGTCTTCAGCTTTTCTGCACCAAAATCCATAGGCAGAAACCATTTCTCACTGGCTATAGCTCTCATATTGTTTCTTTGTGTCAAAGCAGTTCTTGCATGAAAAACTTTGACGTGTCCTGTCATGAAATAAGTCAATATTTACCCCATGTAAGAGAGAAGGAAAGATGGGAAAGGCTGCTATTGATTGCTGGGGACAAGCATAAAACACTTGAGTTTTATTCATTTATCAATTCATTTATGTAGGATGCATTCCTGTTATCCTATCTAGCCTTTGCACAGAAGCCTTATGTTGACACATACACAAAGTATATGAAGAGCAAAAATGGAGTGTGAATGGGTGCAAGAGGACACAAATAAAGAGACATCTCTTAGATCCTTTCTAACTCTTCTGAGCAAAATGTTTTTCACACCCCTGGGGAGTTCAAGTGCTTCCCATACTACATACCAGGCAACTTTACAGCCTGGAGGGCAATTTGGATTTATGCAGCCTGATGAAACCTCTGCAAGTGGGTGTCACCCCTACATTTAAACTGCATAAACACTCAGAGGTTCTTACCTCTTAAATAAGGGCTGACTCTGCTGTGTTTGGTCACCTAAAGCCTGTGCTCTCTCTGCAGAAAGAAATAAGCTGTTAGGTGCATGCAGAGGCTGAGTTCTGAGAGCCACAGTTGGGAAAACACAGTACCTGTCACCCAAGCAAGTACAGAAAGAAATAAGCTGTTAGGTGCATGCAGAGGCTGAGTTCTGAGAGCCACAGTTGGGAAAACACAGTACCTGTCACCCAAGCAAGTACAGAAAGAAATAAGCTGTTAGGTGCATGCAGAGGCTGATTTTTGAGAGCCACAGTTGGGAAAACACAGTACCTGTCACCCAAGCAAGTACAGGTATGTCAGTGTGATACATATATGGAATATACAGAACCATAGAATTACTAAGGTTGGAAGATGTCCAACAGTAACCCAACCACCATGACCACTAAACTTGGCTCTGGAGAGGCCACACCTTGAGCACTGTGTTCAGTTCAGTGCACTTCATTACAAGAAGGATGTTGAGGTGCTGGAGCCAGTGCAGAGGAGGGAAATGAAGCTGCTGAAGGGCCTGGAGTATAAATCCTGTAAGGAGCAGCTGAAGGAGCTGGGGTTGTTTAGTTTGAAAAAGAGGCTGAGGGGAGACCTCAGTGCTGTCTACAACTACCTGAAAGGACATTGTGGAGAGGCTGCTGCTGGTCTCTTCTCAAAGGTAATTAGTGATAGAACAAGAAGGAATGGCCTCAAGCTGTGACTGCACAGGTTTAGACTGCACATTAGGAGAAATGTTTTCCCAGCAAGAGTGGTCAGGCATTGGAATGAGCTGCCCAGGGAGGTGGTGGAGTCACCAACCCTGGATGTGTTTAGAAGTCATTTGGATGTGGTGCTTGGGGATATGGTTTAGGGTGCACCTTGCAGAGTAGGGATATTGGTTGCAGTTGGTGAACCTGAGGGTCTGTTCCAAGCTGAATGTTTG
Source organism: Ramphastos sulfuratus (assembly GCA_013399055.1). NCBI lineage: Eukaryota > Metazoa > Chordata > Aves > Piciformes > Ramphastidae > Ramphastos > Ramphastos sulfuratus. Next base: position 37,092 of record WBNM01032747.1, on the reverse strand, counting down.
TGTGATTCTGTGATACCCTGAAACACCACATCTACACACTTCTTGAACACCTCCAGGGATGTAATTTACAACACAATGGGAGCTTAGAAAATCATAAAAGAATCCTAGAACCGTTTCAGTTGGACAAGGCCTTTCAGGTCACTGAGTCCAGTGATTCCCTAACTCTGCCAAGGCTGGGACTTAACCATGACCCTCATCACCATGTCTGTGCTTCCTTTAAACACCTTCAGAAATGCAGATTCAACAACCCCCCTGGAGAGCCTCTTCCAGTGGTTGAGAACTTTTTTCTAATATCCAGGAAAGAAGGAGGAGCTTGCTAGTTAGGAGCAGCATTTGTATCATTCAAATCTCTGACTCTCTTATAGGTACACCACAACTTCTTAGTGCAGCTACATGCAAGACTATGCACATTAACACTGGGAGAATTTCTTCCTAAAATATTGTATTAGTCCACTGAAAAGCATTTGAGAGCAAAGAGATAGGGAGGAAATAATTTCCCAGCAAATTAAACTGCAAGTAATAAGAAATATTGATGTGAAATCATAAGCCCATGTACATCTTATTTTCAAAAGCTTCCTGAACTAGACAGCACATCCTTTCACATAAAGCAGTACAAGCATCTATATGCTACCTGGTCTCATTAGCTCCAGCCTGGTTGATTATTAAGGATTTCTTCCAGATACAGCAGTAGCTGGGAAAGCTAAATAGAGTGGTGTATCTGGTAGATTTTTCCCTTCATATTAATCTCTTTTATGTCTGAATTAAAACCAGAGGCTATGGAAGTTAATTCTATGCTGGCAATGCCAGAACTAAAATAACCTGTGAAAACTGCAACCTTGACAAAGAGAATTAATCACAGCTTGCATGTATGGGCTTGTGAAACCAAGCAAAGGTTTACATCAGTAGGAAATGCATTTTTCTTCTGCTGATTGAAGGACCTGAATCTACGTGCTCACTCATCATCTTGGCACCATGAAATAGGGCTTAAAAAAAAAAATAAACCTCTTTACCACCTTTCCAGAAGAAGTTGGACTTGCCAAGCCATTTGAAATACAAAGTTGAAAGATTTATTTGTGGAGGATTAGGTGAAGAAAGGGAATTTCATAAATCCAGGCTGTTACTGAAGCACTGCACAGAAGAAGGCTGGCAGTGTAGTTACCCACAACGTGCAGCTGTGTTCCTGCCCCAAGCTGTGCCATTAAATTCAACAGAGAAGCAGTATGGAGTCAGAGAAGGTTGCTGGTGGTCCAGGAAACTCACAGTTATGTCCTGAAGCTGATTACTAAAACTCTCTGAAGCTAGGTCAGGATTGTCATCTCTCTAGCATGCAGGATCCTCCATGCAAGCCATGATCCACGGTATGAAGCTCTCTTGGTAAGCAACAAAAAGGACACTCAGTGTTACAAGGTGTCAGCAGTTAAAGTACCCAACAGGGGACACGGAGTCAGCTCCTTCTGCTACAACTACTCTTCCATTTCTTAGGCATGTGCATGCACTGAACAGTTTAGGCTGAGGGATGTAATCAGATTGCTGTGCAGCTGACAGGAGCTGTGGATCAAAGGAGGCTGAAAAAAAGAGGGAGTTTGATGCTAGCCTGGCAGTGACAGAACTTAGCTGGAGCAAAGTCATCATGAGTTTGATCTGAGATACCATTTCTCATACAGGTATAAATGCTCATTTTGTTTTATCCTTGCAGGAGAACAGCTCTAGGCAGCAAGCACCACATTGCTTTGCACCTATGGTCTTTGCTTAGTGCTCTCCTTCAAGCCTGCTCTTTCATCTCTCTGTATGTTGGCCAAAAGCAACCTGAAAGTTAGGGTTTCCTTTCAGGATCTGTGAGGTGCAGGGCTAAATCCCTTCGCCTTGAGATAGGAAGAGATGCACAGAGCTCCATCCTTAGGTAAATGCTCCAAAGCTGTTATACAAAACACAGGAAACAGAGCTCCCAGCTCATTTTGAAGGCAAGCAGAAGTGGTTGCCAGGCTTTGTTCTCACCTACTTTCTGCCTGCAAACATATGAAGTGTATCCATAGACTTCAGCATCAGACCAGATCTCTCTCTGTCTCCTTTCCAAACTGCTGCTGTGCTACATAAGCTGTTAAGCAGGCAGGTGGGGAGTTCTTCAGAGTGAGGAGTGCCTCTTGCTCTGCATTTGGGCTGAAGCCATGCAAAGACATTTAAATAACCTCGAGGATCTGGATCTAGTTGCCTGTTCAATATCACAGGGAATCTCCAGGGAAAGAAAGAACCAGGCAGAGGAATTTAGAGTCTTTAGTCAATTATTAATTCGTAAGAACATCTACTACTAAGAGCGCTGCTCTCATATTACACCCAAATTTACATCTTTAATAATTTACTTTGGACTAAAGAACCCTAAATAATTAAGACAAGACCCACTTTTAATTCTCTGTATATTTACAGAGGGCTGCTTATTTTCACTGTGCTCACTGTTATTTCCACTTGTCTTCCTTTAGTAATGCAATCAGTTAAATAGTTTGTATAACCTTGACCTTTACCCCTATGTTTCAAATTCTGCCAAACATTCCCCATACTCAAAAAGCAAGCAAAGACATACTCACAAAACCAATACAATAGGATAACAAGAAGAATACACAATCTGTACAAGAAACTGCATTTCTGTGACAGCACTTCACAGGTCTCCTCTCTACTCACTAGAGGTGGTGTAAAAAATAGTTTTTTGTTATCCCTGCATCCAGAGGGCATTGGTAAGTAAGACCTTAGGTACACATCCCTCCAGTCACAAAGGAGAAAGTTCAGCAGAGGGGGGTTACTCATCCTCCCAGGGCTGCCTGCCTTTTCCACAGCCCCTGGGACAGATTCATTTCTGGACAAGTGACTGTGGTGTGAGTCACAGATGAAGCATTTTAATCTTGTGAGTGGCCACTAAATGTGCAGGATGAGTAACAGCGTGGACAGTGAGATCAAAGGAAAGGTGGAGAGGGGCTGCAGTGAAGGGAACCTACCTCCCAGACTGAACAATTATATGAAGTAACAAAAGTTCCTAAGATCTTTGTCAGACATCAGTGAATTTCTTAGCAACTCAGAGTAAGTCATAGAAATCACAGGAGAGCTGCAAAGAGGCAGAGGGTCTTCTAATGTGGTCTCCTGACACAAAGAGGCCAATCATAGAACTGCTGATGTTGGAAGAGACCTTTGAGATCATTGAGTCCAACCAATCTCATCCAACTCACAATCCCATCGCTACTGCTGAGACACTACCACTAAACCACATCCTTGAGCACCACATCTATGCATTTTTAAAACACCTCCAGGGATGGTGACTCCACCACCTTCCTGGGCAGCCTGTTCCAGTGCCTGAGAACTCTGTCCATGAAGAAAGATTTCCTGATATTCAACCTGAACCTCCCTGGGCACAATTTAAGCCAGTTTCCTCTTGTCCCGTCACTTGCTGCGTGTGAGACTGACCCCACCTTAAATGATGCCACACCATTCAGAGAAAGACACAACAAAGCCTCTTCTCATATTCTTACAATCATAGAATCATAGAATGGTAAGGTTGGAAGGAGACCTCAAGGATCATCTAGTTCCAACCTCTTGCCATAGGCAGGGACACCTCCCACTAGCACAGGTCACTCAAGGCCTCATCCAACCTGGCCTTGAACACCTCCAGGGAGGGAGCAGCCACAACCTCCCTGGGCAACCTCTGCCAGTGCCTCACCACCCTCACTGGAAAGAACTTCCTCCTAACATCCAGTCTAAATCTCCCCTCTGCCAGTTTAAACCCATTGCCCCTTGTCCTGTCATTGCAAGACCTTGTCAATAGTCCCTCCCCAGCCTTCCTGTAGGCCCCCTTCAGATACTGGAAGGCTACTCTAAGGTCTCCTGGAAGCCTTCTCTTCTCCACGCTGCAGAGCCCCAATAAGAACATTTAAAAACAAAACAACCACCTCCAAAAACAAACAAACAAACAAAACCCACCACAAAACAACCAACAAAAACAAAATACAAGATCCAACCCAAAAAGCACAACAAAAGTCTGTTTTTAACCTCCCAGTGGTAGCAGCTGCCTCATGCCACAAGGAATGGGAGCCTATACCCTTTCTATAAATAAGGAATAAAATAATGGGTACCCTGCTTATTCATACAAATACCCAATCCTCTTCTGAGTCCCACTCCAGCCTTTGCTTGGCTTCAGGCTCAGGGCTTCCACTCTATAGCTGAGCTCCATGCTAGAGTTCACCTGTAGCATGCCCTACCAGGCAGATTGGCTGTGGGACGGGCGTGCTGTGGCTGTGTCGAGGCAGCACCAAGGCTTCACACATGCCAAATGATAATACCTGCATTCAGACACAGCAGCCAGAAATGCACACCTGCCAAAATGCAGAGATGATACTGCATGACCACATCTCTTACTGTAACTACACGTTGGGTTTTGCTGAGTGTTGAAAAGCTTCATTATATTCTCTAGGGGCTGTTTACACTCTTGTCTGTAACTAAAGAACCAGACTCACAATATGCCTCCTAAAAATAAGACCCTTGATATGACAAGTCAATCACATAATGAGAGTTTATGTGAGAAATTGCTAAGGAGGGCTCATAAGGACCACAAAAAGCTTCTCAAATAATCAGTGTTTATTTGGAGATGGTGACTTTTTGGATCTACACTTTCTTTACATTTCTAGAGTGGTAGGGGTTGGAAGAAAGGACCTCTGGAGATCATCGAGATCCCAGAGTGGAGCCACTGCTTTTTAATTCAATAATTTATACATTTGGAAGTATTTTCCTGCTTATTCACTGTAGGGTGATGGAGCAGAATGGGCCCAATGCTCAGGATACTGCCTGAGGCTCAGGGCTCACAGGATGCCCACTTCACTATGGATTCACTGACTCTGGCTTTTAAGCAAATCACTGAATCCTCTTTTTTCTTTCACTGAATCGTGATAATAATGTGTTTAGTTGACAGGGGTGTTACAAAGACACATTCTCTGGGTCAGAGTGACAGCTCCAGTCATGTAAATCTTAAAGATACATTGAAGGTATAGAGGAAAAAGACCCAAAAAATCAGCATTGCAAAGAAACCCTGGACCAGTCACACGCTGCTGAGGTAAGCTGCTTAATGGATATTCCAAAGAAGCTGCAAAGAAAAAGTCCTGATCCAGCTGAAATGTGACTGAGGTCTCTGGATTAGGATTTGCTTTACTGTATTTCAAATAAAAGCAGCACAGTCTGAAGCAGATTTTGCAATCTTGTCCTGGGGACAGAGTTGTCAGCTTGCAGGTGTAGGATAAATCTGTCCAGCCCCAAGTGATCTTACACCATCATGAAACATTATAAAACTTGTTTGCCTTTCCACTCACAAGTACAGGGTTATACAAGAGCCCTTCCCCCACTGCCAAGGCATTGCACAGCCCTGCCTGCAGTCAGGAACTGGAATCATCTTTCTGTTACGTGTCCAGGCTTTTCCTTTCTGATGTGGACTGGTTTGATGCCCACAAAGGAGCCTGCAAGCAAATCAGTGCTCTCTTTGAGCTCCTGTTTTGCAGAGGTATGGAAACCAATCTGCTCGGTGCAAAAGGCTGGATGCTGCTGCCTGGGGAGAGTGTGGGAACTGGGCAAAGGGGACTCTGCTTGTCCTTTGGAAAAGTTTGGTGCTGACTATGACATTAAACTGTTGGGGGAAGTGTGCCAGTAAAAACCATGCAGGCCTGATGAGCTTGGTTAGAGTCTGGGGTTTTTTAGCATCTTGATCATCCTTTAATCCAAAGAGAATGGAGGTTCATTTTGTTTGTTTTGGGTTGGTTTGGTTGGGGGGGGAGGTTTGAAGGTTTTTTTGTTGTTGTTTGGATTTGAGGTTTGTTTGTTTGTTTGTTTGTATGTTTTAATCATTTAAAATAAACAGAGCTTCATGGCACTTGGAAGAAATCAAGAGCTTGAGTAACAAGCACAGAAAATGAAGTCTCCGAACCGCAGAGCACAGTGAGGAAGTGCATTCCAAGACTCTATCTTCAATCAGGTCTTCTAGTTAATTGGGTTTTCATTAAAGGAATATGGAATCATAGAATGGTAAGGTTGGAAGGGACCTCAAAGATCAGCTAGTTCCAACCCCCTGCCATAGGCAGGGACACCTCCCACTAGTACAGGTCACTCAAGGCCTCGTCCAACCTGGCCTTGAACACCTCCAGGGAGGGAGCAGCCACAACCTCCCTGGGCAACCTGTGCCAGTGTCTCACCACCCTCACTGCAAGCCTTCTCTTCTCCAGGCTGCAGAGCCCCAACTCTCTCTCTCTATGGGGTCCAGCCTTCTCACGTTTCTAGTAACCCTTTGTATATATGTGGATCAACTTTATCCTTGCACTACCTAGTTATACACTCTCTACCCTAAGCTTCTCTCTCCCATCTGCATAGCCTCATGATATCCCTTCAGACACCTCCTAGCACCAAGACCTTCCTTGGATCAGCAATATCACCATCAAAATGAGGAGCTGTGCAACACTTTTGCAGATGTAGCAGCACTAACTGCTTAGCTCCACACTTGCCGAGCTAATGCCTTTCCCAGATCCTGTTATTAAAACAGGGAAAGAAGAGTGTGGAGTGAGTGATTTCCTTCCTGCAGAAAGTTCAAAGCTGGGAAGCCATCAGCTACAGTGATGTGCAAAAGTGATTGTTACACATAACAGGTTGCTAACTAGAGATGTGGGGCTTCACCTCACTGAACAACTCCACTGATGCTGGGAGAAGTCAGGTTCATAAGGACAATCTTTCTATTAAAGGGCAAATAGCCCTTGAAGGAAAACAAACAGCAAAGGGAAGCCTTACTGCACAGAACATGCAAGCAGTGGAGAAAGCATGTAGGTCTCCAGCCTTGAAGGTGGGAGCGGGACACCTCTACCCTGTTTCAAAGCAGAACTAATGTCTGGGCTGATCTCGAAATATCATGAGGTATTGAGGATATCAGAAATGAGGAATCAGAAATGAGGCATTGAGGATATCAGAAATGAGGAATCAGAAATGAGGCATTGAGGATATCAGAAATGAGGAATCAGAAATGAGGCATTAAGGATATCAGAACATTGTCATTTTTTGCAGATTTTTCTTTCAGGAGTGCATGGACTTTTGATATGTCTCTGCTGAGGGATGTGGTTTAGCAGCAGACTTGGTAGTGTTGGGTTAATAGTTGGACTCAATGATCTTAAAGGTCTTTTCCAACCAAAACAATTCTATGATCCTGAAAGCCTCAGCTCCAGGAAGCCTGCTGATCATGTGAGAAGTTCAGCCTTTATATGAAATGATAGAGAAGAGTTTCTTGTCCTGTAGCTACACAGATTAAAAATGGGAGGGGAAAAAATAAGATCCCTAAAGTTTAAAATCAGTAAAAAGATCCAATCCCACAACTAAGCCTGACTTCATTTTTCTTAACATCTGAGAGCAATAAACACTGATGACATAAAATTACAGCTACAATCAAGATCTGTGTGATACTTTTTGACAAGACAAAGGTATCAACGCAGCTGCCCTGGCACATTTTCCAGCTTTCCTCCTCCCAGCCCTTAGCATTTAAATGCCTTCCATTAGAAACAGGCTTTGTCTTCCTCCTGCCAACAGAGACTGGAAGCTGATTTGGCAGAGCACAGCACCCACCACACTCTCCCTTTTGGCTATAGGTGAAGAGACCTCTTTAGACACAGAGCCAGCTTCTCCATTCACTCACTGCTCGGCGGGTTTAAGCGACCCCGCGTTCTGCCCGCTCAAAGAGCAGATATTGGCATGGGGCTGTGAAACACTTTGCAACTCTTCAACCTGAAAGATGCTGTTAAAGGAGAGGTGTAATTATTAACCCACAAGCTAGAAGAGACTGTCTGAGAACTTGGAAGCAAACCTAAAACTTGCAAGCAAGATCAAACTAGTCGGGAGGGGGACAATAAAAATGTATTTGACAGGGCAGAGAGGCAGCAGCAGTCTTGTTAGCGCACGCAGGTGAATGTACCCATTTCTCTCATTTTCCACCTGAAAATTAAGGTTATTATGAGGTACATATTTCCTTTGTCACACTTGACAAAAATTCTGGAGCCAGACTCTACCAAACAATACTCAGCATCTCCCAGCTTGTGCCTCTAGATATCCTGTTGAGATTGGTCTGGCGTTTATGAGTTGAGGCTGGCTGCGGTGCGAAGGGCATGTCCCTGCATATCTGAGGAACAACTGATAAACAATGGGAACAGAGGGAGCCTCTGTGGATGGAGACGATTTGTTATGTATCAGGCACATTTATCTCCTAGGACTGAGCTCAGTCGTTCTTCCTCAGGGCTCAGAAACAGCAGTTGGGTGCCCCAAGGCTGGACTGATCCTTCTCCGAAGCTTCTGTCTTGTGCATGAGTTTCTCTGTCTGCCTCCCACGTTTCAGCACCACCTCAAAGGTCCAAACAGGATCAGCATTAGCCTACACCTTTCACAACATGAAATGCATTCTCTGGCTTGATAGCCAAGAAGCAAGTGAACAGCAGGAGGTGTCCCTGCCCATTGCAGGGCAGGTAGAGCAGGATGACCTTTCAGATCCCCTCCAACTCAAGGCATTCGATGATTCCTCCGCTGTCATTAACCTGCCTTCCAGCTCTCCACCATCCCTCTAGCTCTGGGGAGCAGAGCAGTGGACTTTCCCCTGTCTACCCATCCTGGTTGCATTCACTCTCCTCTTCCCCCTTGTTTCTGCTCCTCGACTGCACATAGCCCTGCTGTTTCCCTGCTGGAGAAAAGCAGCCACACCGCTGGAAAACCAGAGGCTCTATATGACTGACAACTGGTGCATCCTTCTCACCAGGACCCACGGGGCAGGAGGCACATTCCTAGCAGGGCTGGCTGCCTGGAACATTGAAACAAAAATGGGCTGTTTACAAACAGCCCTTTTTAAGGTTAATCTCTGTCATCCAAAAGGAATGTTTCATTCTGCATCAGATTGATGCCCCTTTGTGCATGGAGGACCTGCAGCAGGAACGCAGCATCCTTTGGTGCAGTGTCATCAGCATCAGCACTATGTCTCCTGGGAAAGGCCATAATAGACACAGGCTAACTTGGAGTAAAAGGATTAAAAACAAAACAAAACAAAAAACAATCAAAAAGAAGTGCATATTTTGAATCAGAGCATAAATAAATACTGCAACGGGAGAATTTCCTGTTATTTATGCTACTGTCATAATATGACTTCCTGGCTACACCTTCTGAAGTAGCTGCAAGGGTGAGTCAGAGGAAAACAAAAAGAAGAAGAAAGAAGAAGAGGAAGAAAGAGGGGAAAAAAAAAGAGGAAGAAAAAGAAGAGGAAGAAGAAGAGGAAGAGGAAGAAGAGGAAGAAGAAGAAGAAGAAGAGGAAGAAGAAGAGGAAGAACATGAAGAACAAGAAGAACAAGAAAAAACAAGAGAGAAAAAGAAAAGATGAAAAAGAGAAGAAAATGCAAGAAGAAAAAAGAAAGGAAACAGAGAAAAAGAAAAGAGAGAAAAAAGGAAAAGAAATATAGAATAAAGGGAAGGAAAATAGGGGAAAAAGGAAAAAGAGAAAAGTAAACCACAAATACATTGTTCAGATTTTAAGTCAAGGCAAAACTTTATGGGAATCTGACCTGTTTCAGCTGAAGTATCTGCAAGGGTGAGTCAGAGGAAAAAAAAAAGAAGAAAGAAGAAGAGGAAGAAAGAGGAAGAAAAAGAAGAGAAGAAAAAGAGGAAGAAAAAGAAGAGGAAGAAAAAGAGGAAGAAGAGAAAAAGAAAAAACAAGAGAGAAAAAAAGATGAAAAAAAGAGAAGAAAATTCAAGAAGAAAAAAAAATAGAAAAAGAAAACAGAGAAAAAAGATATGAAAAGAAAAATAGAAGAGAAGGAAAATAGGGGAACAAAAAAAAAGTAAACCACAAATACATTGTTCAGATTTTAAGTCAAGGCAAAACTTTATGGGAATCTGACCTGTTTCAGCCTCTAGCATTATCTCATGCTTCCTAACAAATGAGAACCAGACCCAGTTCTTCTGCAACAAGGCTCTGGTTTCAGATGAATTCTACTTTCAGGTCTGTCACTGGCCTCATCCACTACACTGGGTGGTAAGTTATTCAGCTGCTCTGTGCCTCAGTGTTGTGGTCTGCCCAACGAGGGCAGTTTTACCAACCAACTTTGAACAAACTCCTCATGATATCTTTACAACATGAAGCAGAGCCCCAACTGCAAGTGGCATGCTGAGGGTTGCACATGCTGGCTGGGTGGTATTGTTACAGAAGGGCACTGCAGGCTTCAGATGTTAATCTATGTCAGACCTGCCATTATAGGGAAAACAGGCAGTTGAGTGTGGTACGAGTGTATCTGAATCAGCAACAAGACCTCCCTTTCCAGCAGCAGAGATCTGCTCTTTCTACTGCACCCAGGAGCAGGAATGTCTCCTGCACTGACAGAGACCAAATTAAATAGTAGCCCTCACTGTTCCTCATAATTAATATTCTTCCCTCACACTGCCTCTGCCTCCTTTGATGACTTAAACACCAGCTGTAATGAGCCATCCTCTATGCTTAACTTTCTTTCTTAGTCATAGCTTCAAAAAACTCAAAGCCTTTAGTTTGTTCCATGACTTCCAACCATCTTCTCCCCTTTCCACAAAGTAAAAACAAACCAGTCAGCAACCACAACCTGCTTCTTTTTGGATAGAAATCCTTCCTTTTGACACAGTTAAAACACACTGCAATGACTCTTTTCACTCACTCGCTGGATTCAAATCACATTTAACCATGGGGATCACATCACCAAAGGTGAGGCTTTAGCAGTGTTTGCAGTTACCATCCACTGCAATGAAAGAAAGGGTAGTCAACAACATGCAGACAAGGGCAAGGCATTCATCTTTTATCCCCACCAGAAATGTCTTGGAATGAAGCCACTGTTGTGTTGCTATCACCAAAGAAAATAAAATAAAATTCCCACCCACTGGATGAAGTGCCTCAACGGGAACTTCTGTCCATCTGGATGGAGCTGCCTCCCAGCACAAGCAGCTTTTGTTTCAGGGAGGCTGCTAGGTATTGTGAAGCTGAAATTCCTGTTTGGACTTATTTAGAGCACAAGTCTCAGGGCAACAGAGCAAAGGGGGAAAAAAAATAAAATAAGGGCAGCAAAACCCAATTATTCTGAATGAAAAGTATCAGCTGGCTCATCATTAGAGCATAACTATGCACTTATTCTACTACTGTTTATTAATAAACAAGCAAATCATAACAAACAATTACCCTGTAAATTGCTTTTCTTCAGATAAAATAAAAGCCATTCAACTGCTCAAGGCAAGATCCTACTATTGTTAGGTCTTCTGCTGTAAGATATTGTTAGCTTTCCACACCTTGTATTGGTTCTTAAACCTTTTGAAAGTTGTGTCATGGATACTGATGGAAAAAAGAAAAGAAAAAGAAAATCTTACAATAGTTATAGAATGGAAGAAGAGGCCAAGCAGGAAATACCAAGAGGAAGTTCCTCCTCATGTTTAGATGGAAGTTCCCACATTCAAGTTTCTGCCTCTTACCTCTTGTCTTGTCACTGGGCACCACTGAAAAAAGACTGGCCCCATCCTTCTGACAGCCTTTGTAAGCATTGGTAAGATGTCCCCTCAGGCTAAAAAGCCCCAAGTCCCTTAGCCTTTCCTCATGAGAGAGATGTTCCAGTCCCTTAATCATCTTCACAGCCCATTGCTGAGCCTTTCAAGCAGCTCCCTAAGCAGGGTTCTGAGCCAGGGTTTCAGAATGCCTTTCCCATGGTATTCTCCTAAGAGAACATGTATTTCTCAAGCCAAAATAGCTCCCTGGAAGAGTTTACTGGGTACAAACCACAGCCCATTTCTACCCTTCAGGTTGACACTTCCAGCTGTCTGTCTTCAGCAGGGGAGTTCTCCAAAGCTGCACTTCAATAAAAAACAGCTTGGGATTTATTTCTGCTTGAGATTTATCTCTGCTGAGTCTATGTCTTGAGGTGGCCATCTTCAGCTTGTTATAGCAAAGTGCTCTTGTAGCTCATATATAGCTGAGAAATCCACCTCAGATCCTGCCAATGTGGTGCTCCTCACAAGAATTTCAGTCCCATGAGATAGCAAAAAAGAAGCTTGAGTTGTGCCTGTGTCCTTCACTTCGATAGGCAATAGAAAAATGATGTGCAGCCAACCATAGGACTGCTGTCCTGCCAGAGAAATCCAGCAAGGAGCTGGCCTGGAGAAAACTCTGCAGGTAGGTGCACACAAACCTGTGTGAACAGGAGAGAAAGCAGGGAGGGATGCTACTCAGAAACTCAATGCCATTAGAAGGATGGGACACAACATACCCCAGTTGCCCTGCTTGGACCTGGCCACCAGATATTAAAAATCACTGTTCTGTACATAAGTAAAAAGCTATTCCTGGGATTGTCAAGACCCTCAGACACACATTGCTGCTCACTTTTTCTTCCTTCAGGGTTCAGGTAATAGGTTCATCCTGCCAGTTCTTCACAGTTCAATGAGTCTAAATTAATTTTTGTTTGTTTGGTTAATGACCCTCAATAAAAAGGGCTATAAACACAATGCACAAGTCCAGCTGAGGAAACTGCTAATCTCATCCAAAGCACCATCAAACAGACGCACCACGACAAACTTCTCAAAGCAAAGAAACTTAGGATAGCCTGCCCAGTTTGTGCAGGACTTTCAGCATGGAGGGGGCTCTTGTACCAGACTAATAGAATGTGCTATAAGACCTTCATTTGTGAGCTGCTCACTTGCCCAGTGTATGCACAGGGAAAAAAAAAGAGGGAGCAAAGACACAGAGGCTTTTTTTTTCAAATGAGTGTTTCAAGAAGAAAGGAAATGTGCAGACTGGACACTTATTGTCTTGCAGGCTGGCACAGGATCAGTGGTGACAGCTCACAGAAATAACTGCAGGACATGTAGTCTGCCATTGTCTCCAGAGACATATTCTCTGCCAGCATTGCTTGGAAAGATGCAGACATAGCTGGTGGCACTGAACTCAGAGAGTCACATAGAATGGTGGTGGTTGGAAAAGACCTCTGGGTATCATCTAGACCAACCTCTCTGCTAGAGCACAATCACCTGGCATAAATGACACAGGAACACATCCAGGACAGGTTTGGAATGACTCCAGAGATGGAGACTCCACCACCTCTCTGGGCAGTCCAGCCCAGGGCTCTAGCACCCTTGCAGTGAAGTTTTTCCTTATGTTTACAGGGGACTCAGCGTGTGCCAGTGTGTGCCTGCTGCCCTGTCCTGTCACTGGACCCCACTGGAAAGAGTCTGGCTCCATCCCCCTGACCTCTGCCCTTTAGATATTGATCAGCATTGATAAGATCCTCTCTCAGGCTGTTCTTCTTCAGGCTAAACAGCCCTAGGTGTCTCAGCCTCTCCTCAGAGAAATGGTCCAGTCCCCTCAGCATCTTTGTGACCCTCCACTGGACTTTCTCCAACAAAAAACAACTGAAATAATTCTATGACTCCATGAAAAAGAAAACCAAAACCAGTCAAGCTTCTTTACCAGACAACAGTTGATTTTTTTTATATGTACTGAGAATCAGTACCTTGCTCTTTTGATACAGAGATGGAAACACTGAAGCCCAGTTTGGCTGAAGACTAGATCCTTAATTTTTTGTAACTGTACACAGTGAATTAGCACTGCTTAGTCACCCTCTGCAGTGAAGAAAGAAAAAACAAATGCCAAACTGCACACTGTGAATTAGCACTGCTTAGTCACCCTCTGCAGTGAAGAAAGAAAAAAAGAAATGCCCAAATCCTACACCAGCACCTCACTTGCCCCCCTCAACCCACCCCAATATATTAACCTTTGACAGAACCTCAGTATGGGGACCAAACCAGCTCTTGGTTCTGGGAACATTAACAGTCCTATACTATATATAGAAATCTTAATAAAGCAACAAAATTATTAACATAATTTGTGTATTAATATACTATATTAAATTATGTATAGGATTCATACATAAATAGCATTAGCACTGCTGTCACTTCAGGCAATATGCCACACACACACACACACATATATATATATATATATATATATATATGAAAATATATAACATTAAAATCATGGCTGTATGCATTCATATATTTAAAAAATAAACAGTTTTGCCTGGGGAATTTCACAAGGTGCAATTTGGTCCTGTAGAGACCTCATTGCTCTCTACAACTGCCTAAAAGGAGGCTGTAGTGAGGCGAGTGTTGGTCTCTTCTCCCTACAATCAACTGATAGAATAAGAGGAAATGGCCTCAAGTTGCAGCATGGGAGGTTCAGGTTGGACATTAGGAAAGATTCCTTCACTGCAAGAGTGGTCAGGCATTGGAACAGGCTGCCCAGAGAGGTGGTGGAGTCACCATCCCTGCAGGTGCTCAAAAAAGAGACATGGCACTTTGGGACATGTTTTAGTGGGCATGGTGGTGTTGGGCTAATGGTTGGACTTGATGATCTTAGAGGTCTTTTCCAGCCTTAGGAATTCCATGACTCTGTGATCTCCACTAGGCTGAGCTTTTCTAAATACCTAGGACTGGGCAGGGAGTATGCAGTTGTGTGTACAGCCTGGGATCCTAAAGCCCAATGTCCATGTCACTGGGAACTGATGGATTCAGCTAACCCCTGGTTTGCCTGAAGCTCATGAGTGAACACTGGGAAAGATGCCTTTGGGAAAGTTTTCTGTGATTGTGGTCTATTATCATGTCCACTAAACCAGTTATTTTTATTCCAACTATGCCAAAACCAGCAATCCATCTACTCCAACATTGGACACATGGATAATAGCAGCATTTCTGGAAAGATCCCCATATTTTTTTTCCCACTGGTGAACTCATGGCTCCTTTCTAACTTCAGCTTGTATTTTGTTCTCATGTATTCAGAAAGCTGAGAGTATTTTTACTTATAGTTGGCAAGTCCTGGTAGAAAACTTCAGTATCAGTGGGGTTAAATAGATAGCTAGTTGGATGGATGGATGGATGGATGGACAGATAGGTAGACAGACAGACAGACAGATAGATAGATAGATAGATAGATAGATAGATAGATAGATAGATAGATAGATAGATAGATAGATAGATAGATAGATAGATAGATAGATAGATAGATAGATAGATAGATAGATAGATAGATAGATAGATAGATAGATAGATAGATAGATAGATAGATAGATAGATAGATAGATAGATGGATGGATAGATAAATAAAATAAGGCACTCTTTTGGGATCTATTGAAAATAATCTCAGAAAGCACAACAGATATTTTGAGTAGGGAAAAAGCAAGATTAATATTTCAGACTCTGGTAAATGCTTAAAGGAAAATTAAACTTCTTGAATATTAGTTATTCTGGAAGTTTTATTTTAATGCTCATCACAGGGTCAATAGGAGGAGAAAGTGTTATATAAACCCCCCAACCTTTTTGTTGTCATAGGGGGGTGGAGGAGGCAGGGCAGGGGCAGCATATGACATTTTTATCTTTAAGGGTCAGAAGGGAAGGGTTGTGTCCTCATGCCAAAGAAGCTAATGAGGCCCATGGGAACACAACTTTGAGTGCTATTTACATTGGAGTCACTCTTCATTTCCTGCTCTTAGCAAGGCTGGAATAGGAAAACATCACTGACCAACAGCATTTTACCCACACTCAGAGATCATATGTGCATTGGTGCACATTAGAGAGTGACACAGGACACAGAAAAAACACAGCTTCATGCATATATAAAAGTAGTTTCTTACAGCATCTTACAAGTAGCTTTGTTGTTTCAGGGAATGCCAAACAGCTACAGGATAGACAGGCTTTTGCTAAATCTCCCTGATTGTCTTTGGCTGTTTTTGCAGTTCACATTGGTCACACACCACTGAGGGTAAAGAACTAAGCTTGCTGAGGGATTGGTGTTCTCCTTTTCAGAAGGCAACCGAGCAGGATTTCTGTGTTTGAAGTACTAGCAGTAGGCTGGGCATGGATAAACCTTCCATGGAGATAAGAAGAGCCTGAAGTTCAGTTTCCACAGGGGGGAGGGAAACTAGTGAACAAAGTACTGATGAAAGTCAGTAAATAGTGATTAAGAAGAAGCAGCCTGTTGAGGAATCAGAGAGCTGGCTTGGTTGGAAAAGACCCTTAAGATCATTGAGTCCAAATGCTGACCCAACACACCCATATCCTGAGGTGCTCATGTCCACATGCTTTTGAACACTTCCAGGGATGGTGACTCCACCCCCTCCCTGGGCAGCCTGTTCCAATGCCTGACCACTCTTACACAAAAGAAACTCTTCTTAATATCCAACACAAACCTCCCCTGGTGCAACTTGAGGCCATCTTCTCCTTTTCCACCCACTGACACCAGGGAGAAGAAACCAACAACTCCCTCACCATCACCATTCCCACCCCCAGGTAGCCACAGAGAGCAGTNACTCAAGCTTCAGTTCATTCCCTCTCATCCTATCACAATAAGTCCCTGCAAAAAGTCCCTTCCCAGTTTCCTTGTAAGCCCCTTCAGGTATTGGAAGACTGCTATGAGGTCTCCTTGGAGCCTTCTTTTCTCCAGGCTGCACAGCCCCAACTCTCACAGCCTGTCCCCACAGAGGAGGTGCTCCATGGCCTCTTTAGTCCCTGCTCCAGCAGTACCATGTCCTTCTTGTGTTGGGGCCTCCAGAACTGGATACAGTACTGCAGGTGGGGTCTCATGAGAGCAGAGTACAGGCAGAGAATCTCCTTCCTCATCCTGCTGGTCACACTTCTTTGAATGCAGCCCAGGACATGGCTGTCTTCTGGGCTGGAAACACACATTGCTGGTTCACACTAAAACTATGTACAGAAAAAAAGGGACTTCACAGTTTGATGTAGAGATCTGTTTGTCTCATCTCATCACCTGAAGGTGTGGAGCAGGTAGGTGTGGAACCACAACATCCTGACCACAAAAACTGGGTGGCTTTAGCTCTAGGTAGAAAATGGGACCAAAAATGAAGGCAACAACATACACATCCTGAAAGCATGAGTGGGCATACTCTAGGCACCAAACCCCAAGGCAGATTCACATATCTGAATTGAGGTACACACCAAATTTGCAGAGGTTTAGAATAACACAGGACATTGCTGAAATACTTGGAAGGGCTTTGCAGTGCTCGAGCAGAATATCAACGTCACGACACAGCTGTGACCACAGGGACTTTTCTGGATGCTAATATGAGACCTGCTCTTTAAAATACAGAAAGCAGAAGGCAGACAATGCTTGACAGGGATTCACAGAACAAGAAATACTCATCATCAGTGCATGCACTTTAGAGAGAGGTAAAAATTAAACAGAAGCCTTCAACAATGTTTGTCATTCAGAAGCATTTTGACATTAGTTCAAAAATAATATATGTGCATATATAAAAATCACACAGAATGATAGGGGCTGGAAGGGACCTCTGGAGGTCACCTAGTCCAACCCCCCTACCAGAGCAGGTTCACCTAAAGCAGGCTGTCCATGATGACACATTCTTGTTAAAAAAGAGGCTTGCCCTCCCTACTTGCCTTTTCCACAAGTCACTGTAGGGCAGTTCCTTGAAGAGATGTTCTGGGAAAGTTTGGCTAAACCTTCATCAAGTTGCAATCTGTGGATTCTCAAACTGGTCAAAAGCCCAGAAAACCTCATTAAGTCTCAGTCACCACCATTTCAGAAAATCATAGAATCATAGAATGGGTTGGGTTGGAAGCGGCCTTAAAAATCGTCTGGTTTCAAACCCTCTGCCATGGCCACGGACACCTTCCACTGGAGTAGGTTGCTCAAGGCCTCATCCAGCCTGGCCTTGAACACCTCCAGGGAGGGAGCAGCCACAACCTCCCTGGGCAACCTGTGCCAGTGTCTCACCACCCTCACTGACAAGAATTTCTTCCTAATATCCAGTCTAAATCTATTCTCCTCAGGCTTCAGTCCATTCCCTCTCATCTTACCACAACAAGGCCAAGTTGAAGTTCAAGTTCTTTTCAGAGCAAGCAGCAAGTTCTGTTCTGCCTTCTCTAGGCATATCTGTGTTAGCAGGGAAGTTGGACCTCCCCAGAGTCCCACACTCTGAGTAATGAAGGCATTATTGGANGTGATTATTGTGGGCCCAGGGCTTGGACTTCAATATAACTGCAGATCAGGTTATGGTATCACTAGAGAGGAGCAGTCAGAGAAATGGTTAAGCAAAACAGATCAATGCTTTTTATGAGGCCTGGGAATTTAATAAGCCACAGGATAAATATTGACAAGCTGCAGGCAGGTGGAACAGGTTTGTAAAAAAAAAACAAAACTAAACAAAAAACCAACCAACCAACAGGATGTAAAATGACTGCTGTAAGGTTCAAGAAACCCTGAAGCTTACTGACAGGTTGTACAAGCTAAGTTCTTGGCATGTTTTCCCGCTGCTAAGTAAGGGCAACCAGGCTCAACCCATGCCGAACTGGGATGACTTTCAGTGTTCTGCTGCTGCCATCTAGATGCAGCTTCCTTACCCAGCGCTGCTGCTGCTCGTTGCTTCTTATTTAGGAGATGCTGCCGATCTGATGAGAACATAACCAAAGCAAAGCACTCAGTGTGTGTAAAATATATCCACAACTGAAAGTCTGAGTCTGGCCTCAGGCATCTGCTCCTTCAGAGGGAAACCAGACTGGCTGAAATTCCTCAGTCTGGTGGGGCTGGGGAAGGAGAGGGTACCGAGCTGCAGTGGATATCAGAGGCAAGCTTCAAGGCAAGAGCATCACTGGACTTAGTCCAGTTTCACACTGACTATATGTGAGGAGAGATTAGACTTTACTATGCAGCCACCATAGGTGGTTGTAGACCCCTATCTCAGCATACATACACTGATGCTCAGACTACTGCTATCAGCAGCTCAGTGAAACAGGTACTTCCCCAGCTGTCCCACAGGAACAGGCAGATGAGGGCAAGGGGCCTATGGTACAGTGTGTGAAAGAAAAGTATAACACTAAAGAACTCCTGGACACCAACAGAGTTTTACAGATCACTGGAACAGGCTGCCCAGGGGGGTTGTGGAGTCTCCCTCTATGGAGATATTCAAGACCTGCCTGGATGCTTTCCTGTGTAATCTGGTATAGGAGATCCTGCTCTGGCAGGGGAGTTGGACTGATGATCTTTTGAAGTCCCTTCCAGCCTTTGACATCCTGTGATCTCATAGGATCATTAAATTTGGAAAAGACCTTTAAGACCACTGAGTCTAACCATCACCCCAACACCATCATGCTCACTAAACCACATCCTGAACTGCCTTGTCTACATGGTTTTTGAACACCTCCAGGGACAGTGACTCCACCAGCTCCTTAGGCAGCCTGTTCCAATGTCTGACCACTCTTGCAATGAAGAAATTTTTCTTAATATCCAACCTAAAACTGGTGCAAACTGAAGCCATCTCCTCTAGTCCTATCACTTGTTACAAGGAGCAGAAATGAACACTCACCTCACTACAACCCTCTTTTAGGTGGCTGTAAAGAGCAAGAAGGTGTCCTCTCAGCTTCTTGTTCTCCAGACTAAAGAATCCTAGTTCCCTCAGCCCTAGCCACCTCTCACCAGACCCTTCACCATCTTTGTTGCCCTTCTCTGGACCTGTCCCAGCACTTCAATGTCTTTCTTGGAGTGAGGAGCCCAAAACTGAACCCAGAACTTAACGTGTGGCCTCACCAGTGCTGAGTACAGGGGAACAATTGCTTCTCTGGTCCTGCTGGTCACACTATTGCTGACAGAGGCCAGAATGCTTTTGGCCTTCTTGGACACATTGGGCTCATGTTCAGCCAGCTGTCCCTCAACACCCCCAGGTCCTATTCTTTGGGCTGACATAAGGGGTCTGTACAAGGGCAGAGACCATACCCAGCCCAGGTGAGCTGAAACACCTGCCCGTGGCAGAGCTCCATATTTACAGAAGCTGCTGCATTTCACTGGTGAGCCGTGAGCTTGGTGGCCCTTGAGAAGCTGCAAATTCAATCCTAGCCCAAGATGTTCAGATGTCTGAGAACCTCTCTAGCACCACAGTTTTAACCACAAGCTCTTCCAGAATAAACTGTTTTCATTCCAGGCACATGCATGCTCCCTAAACAGGCACAGATCTAGATCTAGATGAGAAGAGGAAAAGGTTACATTGACTTTTATAGCCCTTACCCTTTATCTAAAGGGCACGTAAGATGACAAAGCAAACCACCAATAACTTCTATTATGAAGCTCTGACATTAAAGTGCTTAATGTGTATTTGCATTTTCCCCCTTATAATAGGGAAATGGCATTTAATCCTTTAATGCTTACAGAAGCAGCTCTGCTTTGCATTGCCTAGCAGAGGGAATAGGGTGCTGGCCCCTCCAGCCAGTAGTCCCACACTCCTGGTGTGGGGAAGACAGAGTGGAAATGTGGCATGCTTTTCCCATAACACTTCTGATGCTTGTGAAGCAATGTATCTGGCTATTCTGTTAGCTTCATTCATTTTAGCTCTTACAGAACCACGAAATAGTCTGCTGGACTTCAGCAAATTTTGATGATTTTAAGGTTCAGCTTGACAGGGTGCTGGGGTATCTCATTTCAACCATACTATCACCCAGAAATGTTGGAATCTTTGGAGTCCCTTCCAAACTAGCATTCTGTGATTCTGTGAAATTAGCAGATCAAGCTTCCAATGTATCACCTGCACTGCCCTAAGCCAAAAGCAAAGTGCATTGATTAGCAAATCCCAGGCTTAGCTTGAGCAGGTAGCAGTTAGGAGAACCATCGTGGTGCAAGTCTGATGCAGAAATTAAATTCTAAAGCATAACCTGGCAGGCAGACTGTCCACAGAGAGCAGGATCATTCTCAAAATTTCTTTAAAGGCTTCAAAGATGGCAAAGCTGGCAGCCCATGGCTTGAACAGGGGCACTCTGTGCTGGGTTAAGAACTGGCTGGATGGCTGGGGCCAGAGAGTGGTGGTGAATGGAGCCACATCCAGCTGGTGGTCAGTCACTAGCGGTGNAGGCACCCAGTGACAGAACAAGAGGACACAGCCTCAAACTGTGCCAGGGCAGGTTCAGGCTGGTTGTTAGGAAGAAGTTCTTCACAGAGAGAGTGATCAGCATTGGAATGAGCTGCCCAGGGAGGTGGTGGAGTCCCATCTCTGGAGGTGTTTAAAAGGAGACTGGATGAGGCACTTAGTGCCACGGTTTGGTTAATTAGCAGGGTTAGGTGATAGGTTGGACTCAATGATCTCAAAGGTCTTTTCCAACCTGGTTAATTCTGTGATTCTGTGAAAAAAACCTAGGAAACACAAAGTAAATTTCACTAACACTGAAAAGGATAAAAACATTAAAAAAACCAAAATAAAATAAATGGAAAAAAGACACCCCACCCTGTTCCCAGGGAAAAGCCACTCAGCTCAGCTATGACATTTTTTGGCATTCAGGAGAAGCCCACAAAAGATCAAGATCCTTTTACAGAGCTGATGTGTGAGGTTTGCCTCCTCTGCTATGAGTGGGGCTGTGCCTCCCTCCTTGCTCTGGCGCTGGCTTTGTTTCTCAGCTGTGGCAGAATCAGCCTCACAGGCAGATTTTGGGCTAGATGATCCCCAGAGGTCCCTTCCAAGCCCCACCATTCTATGATTCTACATTAAGGAGATGAAATCTACATCTTGATTACTATTTTGTTGAGAGTTTTGGTCTCTCTTATGCAAGCTCTCAAAGGGAGGTCTATCTCTACCATCTTTCTTCTTACTACAGCCAGGGGTGGTTTAGATTAGATACTGGGAATTTTTTTTCCTAAAAGGGCAGTTAGGGATTGGAAGAGTCTGCCTGGGGAGGTGGTGGAAAACCTGGAGGTGTTCAAAAAATATGTAGACATGGCCCTTAGGGACATGGTTTAGTGAGCATGGTGGTGTTGGGTTGATGGACTCCATGATCTCAACGGTCTTTTCCAAGCTTAATGACTCTGTGATTTCCTGCCAGTGTGGTCACACTGTGTGTAGGAACGTTGGAGGCAGACAGTGAGTGTTTAACAAAAGCTTATAAGGTTGTGGTGGTTTTTTTTTCCCTGAGTTGGGGTCATTTCATTGCTAATGCAATGATTGATTGCAGTTCAAGTCCAATGCGGTCAAAATTCAAAGAAACCTCTAAAAGCCCTTTCTGGGAAGTTATAAGGTATCACAGCAGCCAAAAATTTAAAGACTAATCCCTCCCTGTTTGTCAAGACAAACTTAATCAGTAGCCCAAGGGTTGCTGAAGAATTCAGGGCAAGGCTGAGCAGAAGCAGCTGAGAGCAGTGTTGGAATGAAGAGTAGATTGTTTGCTCCTGCAGTACTCTGCCCTTTGGCAGCTCACTGCTGTTACAACAGAAGGGTAAGGGTTGGAAATGACCTCTGGAGAGCATCTAGTCCAACCCCATTGCTAAAGCAGAGTTGTCCACAGCAGGTTGCCCAGGATCACAACACTCAGGGAGGTTTGCAATCTCTCCAGAGAAAGAGACTCCACAAGCCCTCTGGGCAGCCTGCTCTAGGGCTCCAGCACCCTCATAGGGCACCTATGGTGGAACTTCCTGCATTCTAGTTTGGGCCCACTGCCTCTTGTCCTATCACTGGGCACCACTGAAAAGAGTGGACCCATGTCCATGACATGCCTGTCATACTGACAAACATCAATCTGACCTCTTCTCACCTCCCATCTGCTGTGACTACCTCCTAGCAGTAAGCATCCAGATGACAATCTTCCTTTAAGCTGTCCCTTTTCACACTCACAGAATGTTAGGGCTTGGAAGGGACCTCCAGAGATCATTGAGTCCAACTCCCTGCCAAAGCAGGATCCTCTAGGGTAGTCCACACAGGAATGCATTCAGGTGGGTTTGGAAAGTCTCCAGGGAAGGAGACTGCACAACCTCTCTGGGCAGCCTGAGATTGGTCCTAGGCCAAGACTAAACAGCCCCTAGCCTCAGTCTCTCTTCATAGGGGAGATGCTCAAGTCCCCTAATCATGCTCACAGCTCTCTGTTGGACAGAGCAGATCCCTGTCTCTCTTGAATTGGGGAGCCCAAAACTGGACACAGTACTCCAGGTGTGGCCTCACCAGGGCAGAGCAGAGTGAGAGAAGAACCTGCTGGATACACTTCTTGATGCACCCCAGGATACCAATGGCCCATAACAGAAAGAAAATATTAATCTTCCATATTTCAAGATCAAGAGGTTAGAGAGAATGATGGCACAGGAAGAGCAGCCCTGTCTCTCAGCAAGTGTCACACAGAATATCCCAACCATTTCACTACATTAAGTGTTATGAACTGAGCATCACTGCAAGCTACACACAGATTTCAGGGTGTGAAGGGATTTCTTTCTCTAGCTCTCTGGATGGTTTCAGTGGAACTAAAGATTTTTCTCCGTATTTTGTGATCATGCCTCTCTTCTGTTCTGTCTCCAGCAAAGCTATTTAACAGTCTAGATTCCTTCCCAGGCATTGAAGTATGAAATCATGCTGAACACAGTAAATCTGCATCTTTTTTTTTTTCCCCCACAGGTTTTAAGTGGTTTCATAGCTTTTAAATGGTTTTACAGGTTTTCAAATGAACAATTTTCCCATGAAGAGCAAGGGACAACCTGTATCAATCTCACACTGCTCTTTCTTGTGGTTAGTTGAACATTTTCAGCTACTTGGAGAGTGCATGTTCAGAGAGAGCTCATCTCCTAAGTCTTCTGCCACCAGCTCTTATTTTGGCAGTTTTCTTCCTGCAAGTAAGCTCAGTGAGCACTGTTAAATGAACTAAGGATTGTAATTCCCCACCCCAGGCAAACATCTCCATCACTAAAGCCACTGCTCTGAGCAGGACTGGCTGATCAGCTGGAAACTCTGCACAGAAAACAAGGAGTAATGCATTACAGAAATAAAAACTAATTGCCCTGAAATCTACCATACAACACAGTTGGCACTCTTTGGAAGAAACAAGCCAACCCAAACCAAACCAAAACCCTGCAGAACAGCACTTTGCTAGCTGGGAAACACATACCATGATCTGCCTACCTTAACACACACAATTACATGGTCTGAATTGAAAATTTAATCAATTGTAATTTGTTTTTTTTTTTTTCCTTAGCATGAAAATCCTTTATATACAGCAAAACTTGCCTTTTTCATTACCTAGAGGAACTCACAAGTTTGACAAGGGCTCTGCTCAGTTTGCCTTCAGTGTAGCACTCCATCCCTCCATCCTCCCTGGTACAAATGGATGGGGAGTAGTGGGCTGAAAGCCCAGGGAATGTGGCAAACATGCTTCTCCAGGAGTTGGCACCTAACTGCTGTCTAAGGGTCCTGCAAAGGAGCATGAAAGGTTTCTCCCATTCAGTCTTTCATAGATTTCTCACTTTAAAAATAATTTTCTTATTTACAGCACTTTGAATAGGTACCAGGAGGCAAGGACAAGCATTTGGCATGCAGAGAGCTTCTGCATAAAATCTGAAATACTTCATGGGAGAAAATCCCACTTGGCACACTCTCACTCCCAGCCTCTCACCCTTGGACAAGTAACTAACTCACATGTCTGTGGCTCAATAATTCATTCTTGTCCAAGTCAGAAAGCCAGAAGTATTCTAGATTAGTTCTAACCTGGGTAAAATTAAAGCACAGCATCATTTCTAGTTTATTTTTTATGCTCTTGGTAGATCACAGCAGATGTAAGATATTGAATCACACAGGACAATCAGATGAAACAATAGTATAGAATCTAAAAGTTATTTCTCCTCTCTTGTGGGAAGGAAAGATTATTTATTCAACATTTCAACTTGTGTTGACAGAGAGAGTCAATAATTCACTTTTGTTTCAACAGTGTTTACAAGTCATGACTTCTTGGTGATGTCCTACTTCTTATACTGACATTATTAGTTTATATTTTCCAGTGGTCAGCTAATATTGGTTTATGATGCAACTACCTCATTCCTGATAGGAGCTGTTATTGAGCAAGGCAGCCAAAATGGAATTGTTTCCATGATAAATCCCACCCACAGCTGAGATTATACATCAACAGCTGGAACTGTCAGTTTTATAACTACTGAACAGCAGAGGCAGCCAAAATGGTTAGAAGTTCAGTGGTCTGGTCTCTGTTCTCACAGCAATATCTGGTCTCCTGGTGTGCATTAAAAGTGTTGCCGGCAGGTCAAGGGAGGTTCTTCTGTCCTTTCACTCTGCCCTGCTGTGACCATATCTGGCATACTGTGTCCAGTTCTGGTCTCCCCAGTTCAAGAGAGACAGGGATATCCTAGAGGGTGTCCAGCAGAAACTACAAGGATGATCAAGGGACTGGAACATTTGTCTGATGAAGAAAAGCTGAGAGGCCCTGGGGCTGTTTAGTCTGGAGAAGACTGAGAGGAGATCTTATTAATGTTTACATGTATCTGAAGGGTGGGTGTCAAGAAGATGGTGCTAGTCTCCTTTCAGTGGTGGCCTGTGATAGGACAAGGGGCATTGGGTACAAGTGAGAACAGAGGAAGTTACACCTCAGCATGAGACAAAACTTCCTTACCATGAGGGTGATGGAGCACTGGAACAGGCTGCCCAGAGAGGTTGTGGAGTCTCCTCCTCTAGAGACTTTCCAGGGATATGTTCTTGTGTGACCTGCCCTAGGTGATCCTGCTTTGACAGGTCATTTGGACTTGATTTTCAGAGGTTCCTTTTGACCTCTACCATTCTATTATTCTATCATCTGTACCCAGCCCGAGGCTTCACAGTGCCACAAAAGGGATGGTGGCCAGGCATCCTGCAGACCCTCCAGAAAAGTCAGCCCTGCCAAGCACACAGCTGCTTTAAGAGACTCTCTCCACCATCTTAGCAGGATTAGGGGATAATCCTTTTCTCAAGGGGTCAAAGTTTGTTTTCCCATCACAGACACATGGCTGTCAGCCTAAGATCCTGGATTAACAACTGCCTCTACCACGCAGCCTGTGAGGCTGAACAAAACACGGATCAGAAAGGATAACAACCCCCAAAACAAAGTCACAACTTAAAAAGAGGCAATTTATACTCAGCTGGATCACCTTGCTGGCAGTTCAGTTTAACAGCCCTCAAGCTTGCACAGCTTCTGGTAGGGTTGGCTGTGGCTGTTTCATTTGATCCTGAAAGGCTGGTGATAGCTGATGCTGCTAACAGATAGCAATGGTAGGAGGTAGAGCTCACTGATGGAAGCAGAAAGGAGAGTGAAGAAAGGAGAAACTCTCTTAGGAAGCCTCAAGTGTAAGCTGCACAGGAGGATGATCAATTTAACCAGGTCTAGGAAAGTAACACTAGTGTTCAAAATGCATGCTACCTAATTCACCCCTCAAATTTTGTCCTCAGTTAGGCAGGGGCATTCTGGTCCTCTGATCATGCAGAGTGGGGCAGGATCCTACAGGCCACCAAAGAAAACAAAGATCCTGCAGCCTCTCAAGATGTATCTCCAAAAGAACTGGTTGGGGGTTTTGCCTCAAACAGGAAGGAGTGGGCATGAAGACCATTCTCTCCATCCCTTGTTAATGAGGATGACCTGGCAGTGAATGTTGCAGACTCTTCCCTCACCTTTTCAGTCTGACCACAACAGGTCACAGGATGTCAGTAATCCAAATTTTCACCCAGCCTCAATAAAGACTTCTGGGTTTTTCCCTCTGAAGATAGTCTTTCATCGGGGCTGACTCCATCTGCGTGTCCTATAGAACCACATCACTGAATCTGGCATCCTGACTAACAGTGAGTAACATGAAGGAACCCACAGTAATGTTTTTTGGGCAATTCTATGGTGTATTTTCCTTTGAAAAGGGTTAGGGCTGGTCCAGCCACTAGATGAGTGACAGCAGCTCTCTATGAACCTTCCCAAAGGGAAAAGAAAGGAAGAGAGACTGATGGACTGGAAAACTAAAAGAGCCTTAATGAAAATCATATGGAATGGAAATAACAACAAGGAAATGAAATGGATACAAACCAAAACTGTGATCAAGGCAGAGTGGACAAAGTCCTCATCAGATACTGCCCACTGAAGAGGTTTGACGTTGTTGACTCCTCAGCTTTGTACTGAAGATGACATCCATGGATGGAATCCCTTGTTGGTCAGTTTAGGGTCCCCCTCCTCCACATAGCTGCAACCTTTTGCTTTCTGCACCCTAGGAGGGCACACAAAGTCTGCAGTCCAGCCCTTGGTGCTAACTTTGCCCATGAGCATTGTCACTGCCAGCAGCAGCCACTGTGCAAACATGCCCTGAGTTGCAGGAAGTGCACCACTGAGCAGAGCCCGAGCCGGGAAGGCGCAGCGCTGAGCGGAGCCCGAGCCGGGAAGGCGCAGCGCTGAGCGGAGCCCGAGCCGGGAAGGCGCAGCGCTGAGCGGAGCCCGAGCCGGGAAGGCGCAGCGCTGAGCAGAACCAGGCTGGTCTGGCTCACATGAGGACATCCTTACAGGCACATCAGGACAAGCATGGCAGCAGCACACTGCTGAGCGACAGCCAGCAACATCATTCTGGATGGGCACACCATGTGCTGCCACTCAAGACACATGTGCCCTTGCCCTGGCCACAAGCAAAGCTCCTCTGCAGTATTCTCTCATGGTCTCCTCCATGCCACTGAGCAAGCTCCTAAGCTTCAGTGTGTAAAATGGCAAGGTAAGGAGTAGGCAGTGAGGAAGCCACCTCTCCTTCATGATAGAAAAGAACAGGGAGAATCTGTAAGATGGAGAATGTGTTCTTGGCCAGGTACCTGCTTTCTCCAATCCTTTTTGCATTTATCTTACAGTGTCAGCCTGCATCTCCATGAAATGAAATGGAAAAGCATAAAAAGCTTCTGGTACATATGGGACTGATTACAGCCCACAAGCTGCTGGCCACGGTGACTCACTGCCTCACAATGATCATCTAGGAAAGCCAAACACGGGGGTTGCCCTCTGGTCCTGAGAACCAAACTTTCTCATCTTCCTTCCCATTGTAGTGCCCCAAGTGAAAGTGGCACTTTCTGCCAAAGGGCCCAGGATTTCTCAGCCACCTCATCCATGCCCCAAACCTCTCTGCTGAAAGGCATTTTGGAACTTCAGATTGCCTTACAAGAGCATCAGGGAATGCAGAGGACAGAGTGCATCAGATGCCTTGAAAGTGGGAAAGATCATCTGAGAGCAAGTATCAAAACTTCTCGCAGTTGCCACCAAAGAGAACTACTTCCAGCAAGTTGTGGAGGATCCCCTTTAGCTTTCTTAACCAAAATACTATCCTGAGGGCTGTGCCCAACTTCTATAAAATACCTCAGTGCTTGGGATACCTCCTGTCTCAGTCTTCCCCCTTCTACCTCTCCCTCTCACACATCTGCACAGAGTTTTGAGTACACAGCCCCTAAGTCAAGACAAATTCCCATTTCCATTTTCTTCTCCTAACTGACTGCACAAATCCCTTTTCCTTCCTTGATACGAATCCCCCTCAAAAAAGAGGAGGAAAAAAAAAAAGAGAGAGAGAGAGAGAGAAGAGAAAGCACACTCATGCAAACAGCCCAACACTAAGATGCTCCCAAAGGATGTATGCTACAAATCCACCCCCTGAAGGAAGACAGCTCTTCTTCCAGGCTCTCATTGCCTGGACAAGATGTCTAGCCAGTGCTTACCCCACTCCCTGACTGCCACTGGTCTCCCAGCATGACAAGAGCTCCTCTGGCTGGAGTGAGCATGGACCTCCACGAGAGCTGCTGTGGCCAGAGTGAGCAACCCAGACAGGTTCATTCTCATCTCAGCAGGTTTAGGTATGTTCTCTTCCTCCTTTAATCTTCCCTGGTGAGGCCACACCTGGAATACTGCATCTAGTTTTGGGCTCCCCAATACAAGAGAGATGGAAATCTATTGGAGGGAGTCCAAGACAGAACTACAAGGGTGATTAAGGGGCTTGAGGATCTCTCCTGTGAAAAAAAGACTGAAAGAACTGGGGGTGTTTATTCTGGAGAAGACTGAGATCTTATTAATCTATAATTAGTCTATAAATATCTGAGGAGTGGGTGTCATGAAGACAGTGCCAATCTCTTTTCAGTGGTGCCCAGTAACAGGAGAAGGAACAAAATACACTAAACTCACACGAGCTAAATCTACTCTTCATACAAGTTTTTGGTTGGAAAAAACTCACTGTTGTGAGGACAACAATGCCATCTACTGAGAGAAGAGGCTCACTGTACCATTTACTGTTTCTTACAGGTACAATGCAGAAGATTTTAGATTTATCTGTTGAAGTGATTGCATGGAAAGTGTGTTACAGGAAACAAAATTACAGGCTTGAGAGGTGAACCCAAGTCAAGTTCAACAAGGCTAAGTGCAAGGTCCTACACCTGGACTGAGGAAATCTCAAGCACAAAGATAGGTTGGACAAAGAGTGGAGAGCAGCCTTTACAAGAAGGACTTGGGGATGTCAGCTGATGACAAACTCAACGTGAGCCAGCATTGTCAGCTGGCAGCCCAGAAGGCAGCCATGGCCTGGGCTGCATCCAAGGAAGTGTGACCAGCAGGATGAGGGAGGTGATTTCCTTCCTCTATTCTGCTCTTGTGAGACGCCACCTGGAGAACTGTGTCCAGTCCTTGGGGCCCCAATACAAGAAGGAGGGGGTCCAGAGGAGGCCACAGATGATCAGAGGGCTGGAGCACCTCCCTTATGGGTACAGGCTGAGAGAGTTGGGGCTGTTCAGCCTCAAGAAAGGCTCTGGGGAACCTTACAGCAACCTTCCAGTACCTGAAGGAGACTACAAGAAAGCTGGGGAGAGATTTTTTTACAAGAATTCATTGTGATAGAATGAGAAGGAATGGGTTGAATCTTGAGGAGGGTAGATTTAGACTGGATATTAGGATGAAATTCTTTACACTGAGGTTACTGAAACACTCTAACAGGTTGCCCAGGGAGATTGTGGATGCCTCCTCCCTGAAGATGTTCAAGGCCAGGTTTGATGGGGCCTTGAGCAACCTGGTTTAGTGGAAGTGTCCCTGCCCGTGGTGGGTGGATTGGAACCAGATGATCTTCAAGGTCTCTTCCAACCCAAAGCATTCTATGAATATGAGCAATGCAATAGATGACTATTTGTAAAAACTTCCTCCCCAGCCTTTCTGTAGGCCCTATTCAGGTACAGCTCACTGATTACCAGTTACTTGTCATCAGTAAATCAGTAGGCCCCTTTGAGGTTGATTTAAAACACTTGAGCTGACTGTTTTTTACCCTGTGAGACAGCAACACCCTGCTCACCACAGCAGATCTGTGAAGTTCATTTAGACACTTGGCTGTGCTCCTGAGCTCAGCCCTGTTGAGGCCACACCTTGAGCACTGTGTACACTTTGGGGCACTGCAGTGTAAGAAAGATATTGAGGTGCTGGAGCAGGTCCAGAGAAAGAAAACAAAGCTGATGAGGGAATTGGAGAGCATCTCATATAAGGAGAGCCTGGGGTTAGTTTGGAGGAGGCAGAAAGGCAACCTTGTTGCTGTCTACAGCTCCCTGAAAAGAGTCTGTAGTGAGGCTGATGATGACCTCTTCTCCCAAGTAACCAACTATAGGACAAGAGGAATTAGCCTCAAACTGCACCAAGGGAGCTTTAGATCAAATATTAGGAAGAATTTATTTCCTGAAAGAGTGGTCAGGCATTGGAACAGGGATGTTCATGGAGTCACCATCCCTAAAGGTGTTAAAAAAACCCAAACATGTAGACATGGCACTTTGGGACACAGAGGTGTCGGGTAGAAAGTTGGACTTGATGATCTTAAAAGCCTTTTCCAGCCTTAATGATTCTATGATCTGCTCAGATGTATGAATTGCTCTAGGGTTGGGGACAACTTCAAGTTTCTTGTTGTAGCATCTACACCCAATGATACACAGCTCCATGAAAGCAGTGGGTACCCAGCAATGCCTGAAACAAACTTCTGGCAATATACATACATATTTGTCATTCAAGACTTGCTCTTTTAGTCTGACAGACTGTAAGAAGGGTCCCCTGACAGATTTAATGATTTCAGCACTCACAGCTGTTATTTATGCTCTATAAAATGTCACCAACATCTGCTGCCACAGCTAAAGGCAGCACTGCAATCTGATGTTAAGCTCAGGAGTAAACAAGCAGAAGTTGTTTCCAAACAATGGCCTAAGAGACAATAAAGCTGAAAGGGGTTGGAAGGGACCTCTGAAAATCACTGAGTCCAACCTCCACTGCCAAAGCAGGATCACCTAGGGCAGGTAACACAGAACACTTCTACATGGGTCTTGAAAAGTGTCCAGAGAAGCAGACTCCAAAACCTTTCTGGGCAACCTGTTCCAGGGCTCTGGCACCCTTACAGTAAAGAAGTTTCTCCTCATGCTGAGGTAGAATTTCCTGTGTTCCAGTGTGTATCCATTGCCCCTTGTCTATCACAGGACACCACTGAAAAAAAGACTGGTACCTTCTTCTTGACACCCACCCTTCAGATATTTATAGACATTAAAAAGATCCCCTCTCAGTCTTCTCTTCTCCAGGCTAAACAGCTCCAGGTCTCTCAGCCTTTCCTCATCAGACAGATATTTCACCATCCTCATAGCCTCTTCCTGACACTGTCTGGCACATGCCTGTCTCTCTTGAAATGGAGACCCCAGAACCAGATACAATACTCCAAATGTGGTCTCCCAGGGCAGAGCAGAGGGTGAGGAGAACCTCCCTTGACCTGATGGCCATGTTCTTCTTAATGCACCACAGGATAGCATTTGCCTTAGTATAGTAATAATAATAATCATCATCATCATCATCATCATCATCATCCTCCCCCTACTCTTTCTGAGTATTTTAAAGTCTAAAATAGTGCCAATGAGTTGAATGTTTAGAGGATGAGATGCCATGAGGACAATAAAGTTCTGGTTTTCCAAGTACAATTCTTATATTTCTGTCCAAATAAATTCAAGGTTTTCAAGTGATGTTTGTACTTCTCATCTTTCCCTCTGTCATCTTGGCATTGCTGGTCCTCACACTTAATATTCACAGAAAGACAGGTGCCCTTTCACATGGTGCCTTAGGATCTGTCACCTCAAGACTGCCACAGGCACACTGACAGTCACATCCAGAAAGGGATGTCCTGGGAAACTGAGCCAGATGGGCAGGCACCTCCTGTGCAGGCTCATGTCCCATAGCAATGGGGCTAGCAGCCACCCTGACCTGGCTGCAAGAGGAACATGCACATTTGCCTTGGGGCAGCCAAACTACTCCAGCTGCTCTTTTCAGTATCTGGAAATAGCTTTGATCAGTGAAAAGGCAGCAGCTCTTGCAGTGCACACACCTAACATGTAGAAACACCTTGTGAAACACTTTGGGAGATGCAACTGCCACAAACAGGTAGTCTGGTTCTTAGTCTGGAGTGATCTCCACTCTCCATCTTTTGTTCCTTTCAGTAACAAGATGTAACTCCTGACATGGTCCTGTTCTGGTCTCTTAAATGTCAGTAAATTTTTAGCTTCTTGGGCTTTTTTGAAAGGAGTCCCTGAGGAAAAAAACAACAGAAAGGGACACTGGAGAATGCATTGGAAGGTCGAAGACTGGATGGGCAAACCTTGAGCCACTATGTCTGTTTTCTGGGGCATACTGACAGTCAATCTTCCAGAAGTAAACTTTATTGGGATAGGCAATGATGGCAACTTTTTCCAAAGGTGCAGTTTTCTCCACATACCCCAAAGGTGTGGGCTGGTGCCAGAGAAACCTGAGTCCAGTGGTGAAAGGCTGTCAGAGTAGCCCTGTTGTCCCTGAAGTCATGTGAACACCGAGTTGTTTAGGATGGAGATGGCACCAAATGTCATTGAGCTCTTGCTAGTGCAACATCAAGGAGAAAGTTTTCTCCACCTTTGGCAGATGGAAAGACTCCCAAGTGGAGTGTAGCTGAAGGGCCTTTGACAAACTACAAACTTTCTACTTTGAGACAAACTCTCCTCCATTGGCATTTGGAGATGCCAAAAGACTGCAAGGCAGAAAACTTCCCCAGCACCACAGTTTTAGTTTGGCACAGGCAACCTATCAGGAGAATCAGGGCACTCACCAGTGCTAGATGACCTTTAAAAGGGAATGTCTTGTAAGCTACATGTTCAGAGAAAAATCCTGAGAAGAAGATTGCTACAGATGGCTTTACTACCACTACCCTGAGGACTCATTTGGAGAAGCACAATTAGGAAGTGCCCAGGAGCTGATCACTTCTGGAGAGCCTATCTGTTCACAGACCTTGGAGCTGTCAGACACTCTGAGACTGCCCCTTCCCAGTCTCTAGGTCCTGAGGCTGGCTGGCACAGCACTGTACCAAGCAACTCTCACTGAAGATAGCCAGGTCAAGCTAGACTTTGTCAGCTGGCACTAGCTGTGGCTAGCAGGGTGGCATCTCTAAGTAAGTCTGGTATTAAGGAAAGAATAAAATCTCTTACACTCTGTTCCAAGGACTTGAGGGGGATTATTGATGAATGTGGCAACATTTCAAGCAGGTCCAAGAAAGCTCAGGAGTCTAAGGATGGACAAGTAAATATCATCTTGCAAAACAACTTGTGTAAGTAATTAGAAGACTGAAGAATGTTCACATTCCTTTCTTGGTTTAAAACCAAAGCAGACAATACCATAAATGATTTAATAATAATTATCTGATGAGCAAAATCCACAGATACACAATGCAGCACCTGAGAACTACTAGTAAGGCAAGTCAAAGACACATGACTGCAGACATGAGGCTGAGCCAAGATCCAACACCTAGGAATATGGTGGAGACTTGGGAGCTTCAAGAAAAGAAAGCAAAAATGTCCCAAGAGACAAAGAGAAACTCACAGAGGCACAATACCATCTCTTCCAGCTTAGCTGCATGGCAGGCAGGTGCACATTTCAGACCTAAAGCACTGATCTCTTTAGTACAGACAACAAAAGATAGAATCATGGAATCACAGATTCTTTTCAGCTGGAAAAGACCTTTAGGATCATCCAGTCCAACTGCCAACCCAGCACCAACAGGCTCACTAAACCATGCTCTAGAGTGCCATGTCCACAGGTTTCTTGACCACCCCCAGGGATGGTGACTCCACTACCTCCCTGGGCAGCTTGTTCCAATGCCTGACCACTTTTTCATGAAGAGATTTTTCCTAATACCCAACCTAAATCTCCCCTGGTGCAACTTGAGGCCATTTCCTCTCATATTATCACTTGTTACTTGGGAGAAGTGAGCAACATCCTTCTGGCTCCAACCTCCTTTTAGGAAATTGTAGGCAGCAAGCAGGTCTCCCCTCAGCCCCCTTTTCTCCAGACTAACCAATCCCAGTTCCCAGATATCCCATTGATACCAGCACCTGAAGTAGACTCATGAATGTTTTATATACACATAAAGGAGACTCACTTCACAGAAAAAGATGGGAGTTACATAAAAACCTAAAAATCTCTTACAGGTCAAAAGGAAGCCCACTCCACCTCATATTACAAGTGCTTTCTTCTTAAATTGTTGTAAGGCTGGAAGGAACTGGTGCTTGCCATCTATTTCCAGAGTAGCTGGCAACTCACATGAAATCTGCAGGCAACTCCAACTGTGGTTCCTTATCCCTCCCATAAAAGAGGATATGGAGTCCAAGGCTGCTATAGGAGATCCTGTGTCACTCAAGTCCTCTCAAGCCCTCAGGACCTCTTTAAGCCTTGTCCATCAAGAAAAGCTTCACAGATATGATTTAATTGATAATTCATATCCACTTCCTCCCCCTCAGGCTGCAAGTGACTGCTCTAGGTTAAAAGAACAAAAAAAGGCATCTTGGATATTTCCTCCATACCCTATTTTGGAATTATTTTAATAACCAGAGATCTTATTAGCATCACCTCTCCCAATCCATGACAAGTTGCAGATCACCAGCAAGACAAGTATTAAAAAGCTGCTGATGCAATTAAAGGCCCTAATTGATGTAATTGAAGCTGTACATTTTCAAGGCCAAGGGCATCAATAATGCTTAACTGATGGCATCAAAGATCTGTCAGCCTTAAAAGGCTTAAATCAATACAGCAGAAAGAAGCTGTAGATTTCCCAGCATTTAACATCATTTTAATAGCTTAATGGTCAACTCACAATTGATTACAGCATGTTTGGTGGCCAATATGATTGTCAGGTTTGTGTCTATAAACAATTTGTAGGAGTTCAAAACTGCACTCTCCAAAGGATAACAAAAGACCTCTGCTAATGTACAGAGCAAGCACCACAGATACTTGAAGCCAAAGCTGGGTTACTAACTACCAGATATCTTTGCCTAGGCTCCTGGGGATGCACCACTTCCTTCAGCTGAGCTGTCTAAACAATCTGGGAAGATCCATGCAGGCAAACCACACATTAAGGTTGGAAAAGACCTTTAAGATCACCAAGTCCAACCATCATCTAATTCTACCAAGGCTGGTGCTAAACCATGTCTCTCAGCACCACATTTCTGCCTCTTTGAAACACCTCCAGGGAGGGGGATTCAACCACTTGGGCAGCCTGTGCCAGTCTTTGAGAACCCTTTCAGTGAAGAAGCTTCTTCTCATATCCAACCTAAACCAACCACACCCATCTCACCCCACCTTCCTTTGGGGGAGTTGTAGAGGGCAATGAGGTCTCCCTTCAGTCTCTTCTTCTCCAGACTAAACAACCTCAGTTCCCAAGGCTGCCCCTCACCAGACCCATTCTCCAGACCCTTCAGCAAATTTGTTGCCCTTCTCTGGACCTGCTCCAGCACCTCAATTTGCGTCTTGGAGTGAGGGACTTAAAATTGAACCCAATATTTAAGGTGTGCTGATTCCACAGGCATGATCACTTATCTGGCTGCACTACTGCTGATCCAGGCCAGGATGCTGTTGGCCTTCTTGGCCACCCAAGCACATGTTGGCTCCCTTCAGCCAGCTGTCGACCAGTATGCCCCAGGCCCTTCTCTGTCCAGCAGCTTTGTTGTGCTTTGCACTTGAATTGCCAAATGGGCTTAACACAGAAGTACATAACAAGAACTATTAGAAGACCACAAAACAAGAAAGGTTTCTGCACTTAGCTCACATAAACACAAGCAGGAACATTTTACTTTGAGGGTAGTGTAGCCCTGGAACAGGTTGCCCAGAGATGTGATGGAGTGTCCATCTCTGTCCAAACCCCATCTGAACACTGCCCTGTGCAACCTGCTCTGAGAGACCTTGCTCTGGCAAGTGGGATTGGGCTGGATGATCTCTGGAGGACCCTTCCAACCTCAACCATTCTGTGCTTCTGTAAACAGCCCTTTCCTGCTTTACCTTGCACTTTCTCTGGCTCTATGGCTCATAATTTCCTTCAGTTCAGACCTCTCACATCACCACAATACACTAAATTTCAGACTTTATACTTACAGCTCATTCCATACCTGAAGATTTCCTGGCCCCATCACCGTATAGAAACAGAGTAACACTCCCTTATCTTGCTCCTACATGTAGGATGTGCTAACATGTTTGGGTTTTTTTTTCCCTAAGCACCTCATGTCTTCCCAGAAACCAACTAAGAGTAGTTAAGGGCAGGCTATTCTTTTTTAGTGAAAATCTGGCTTAGGGGTGAGTGGGGACTGTGTAGTTGAAGAAAGACAGGGAACTACTGGAGAGAGTCCAACAGAGGTTACAAAGATGCTGAAGGGACTGGAGCATCTCTGTGAGGAGAGGCTGAGAGACCTGAGGCTGTTTAGCCTGGAGAAGAGCAGCTTGAAAGGTGATCTTCTCAATGCTAATCAATAGGGTGGAGGTCAAGAGCATGGAGCCAGACTCTTTTCAGTGGTGCCCAGTGACAGGACTAGGAGCAATGGGGACAAATCAGAATCCAGGAGGTTCCATCTGAACAAGAGGAGAAACTTCTTTGCTGTGAGGGTGCTGGTATCCTGAAGCAGGCTGCCCAGAGAGGTGGTGGAGTCTCCTTCTCTGGAGAGATTCCAAACCCATCTGGAGACTGTGATCCTGGGCAACCTGCTCAGGGTGACTCTGCTGTGGCAGGAGAGGGGTTGAACTAGATGATCTCTGGAGGTCTGTTCCAACTCCCACCATTCTGTGATTCTGTAAATGGCTGCAAAAAGGATGCTTGAAGTGGGACTGAACAATTAGGAGCATGGACTATTTGTGCCTGACATGGGCAAAACTATGAATAGCCTTAGCCTAGGAAAATTCCTCAGGCAATGCTTGTCAGCAACACTGTTACATTGT
>WBNM01032743.1:0-16494 GCA_013399055.1 Ramphastos sulfuratus | reverse complement strand
GGGACGGGGAGGGGACCGGCTCCCTCCGCCCTTGCTCCGCCTGCTTCTGCCGGGCGGGGACCCAGGTGCGCCCTGCGTCTGCCGGCCCTGGTCCGCCGGACCCCTGTTGCGGCCCCTTGGCGGGGAATAAAGGCGGCGGGGTGAGCCGGTACCCCTGCGCTCATTCCGGCTGTGCGGATGGGGGTTGTCCGCTCTCGGCGGCAGAGCTTGGTAAGGCGCGAAGGCTGCGCTAGAATAAGGGCCGTAGGGTTACGGCGCAAAGGCTGCGCGGCGATGGGCGGCTTGTTTCTGCGGCAACCACATTTCGCCTCCTTCAAAAGTATGCCGATGGCTGCAAAGACCGTTTGGGAGCCCCGGCTGCTGGGAGAATCAGTCTGTAGTTTAACTAAACCACTACAGCTGGACAGGCGCAGGGTTGGTCCACGGATACGTCTCCATAGTTAGAAGAGTTATTTTACTATACAAAACCAGGTTCAAATTACTTCTCTACTCCCCCAAAAGTTTTTGCAGTGAAATAGCCTGATTTAGCTGGATTGCAGTAGCATCTAGAGGCCGTTTCTGCATGTGCACGCGTCGAGAAGAAGAGCATGCTGCACAGCACTTCTCGTTCACTGGTACAAAAAGCCAGTGGCTTCCAACGCCCCTGCAGGGAGATTTCTAGAGACATTTCTTACAGCCATACAAGCCAGCAGTGCCTCCAGCAGTGTAAAAGCCCATGATGAAAGACCAAGCCCTTTTAAAGTACACACTGTTTCCAAAGGAACCTGAAAGCTGCAGACATAGTTCTTAAGTCAGATGTTTGTTTGTGTATCATCAGTACAGCAATGACACTGACTTCCATAACTACTGACATCACCTGTTGTACCATGGGTATTGCTATTAGATTTTCAGTATCCACATGAGCAGAATTTTTGCTGTCATGGCTCGTTAGGGGTCTTTTCCTTTAGGAAGCAGTCAGTGCTTGCCCACCCACCCCACCCTCCTTTTTTTTCTTCTTTGTATGTGTGTGTATAAAAAATGGTTGTGTAATGATATGTACACATACTTCCAGAAGAGAGCATTTTCATCCCCAAACAACGTTGGACCTTGTTCTAGTACTCAGCATTGTGATTTAGCACAGAAGCTCATCTTCAACATGCAGAAAAGTCTTATTGCAGACCATTCATTTTGGAAAAAGTTTGATTTCATCTGTCTACCTGCCTTCAAATCAAGCTGCCAAGTGTTTGCAGGGAGTGACCAAAACACATGTTCCGTTACAAGATCCAATACCTGGTTTACCATCTGTACACTAAGTACTGGACAAGTGCAGTTTCTTATCTGCACGTGGGCTGCATCCAGGTTGGACAGCAACTACAGGTTTGAAACTACTCAAGCTGGATGTCCTCCCCTGGTGGTAGAAATGGGGTGATTTGTGCACTGGTTGAAAAGCAGGTCTTTGGAATGTAAAAGTGACTCCTCCGGTGCTACAACCAAATGTTTTCCTTATGTAGCTTAATTTTGCTCAGCTTTTTGGAGCAGAAACTGCTTGCACATGTCTACAATTTGTGCTCCTTGCTCAGCCAGTTGCCCATCTATCACCATAACAACCCAGACTGACTTAAAAACAATCTAAACTTCAAGCAAAGGATGAACTTCTGTCTTTGCTGTGAGATCTACCATTCCAAGTATGCACAAGCATGTTTTGGTGGGACTGTGCAGTTATGAAGATACTTGGTGGGAAGAACTACTGCATCTGCAAATTTGGAATTACCACTGCCTGGCCTCCACAAAAATGTCTCCTCTAGTGTGGTTACTCAGACTTGCTGGTTAGGATCTTTTCAGTAGTGACTCTAGCTACTGATGCTTGAAGGAAAATAGTAGTCCTGTGCTCATTGGGAAAAGCTGATGCATCCATAAAATGGAATTATATGGGGGCAAAATCACACAATCACAGAATCTTAGAGGTTGGAAGGGACCTCGAGAGATCATTGAGTCCAACTCCCCTGCGAAAAGCAGGATCAGCTGAGATAGCCTGCACAGGAATGCAGAGGGTTTTGAAAGTCTCCAGAGAAGGAGACTCCACAACCTTCTGAGCAGCCTGTTCAAATGCTCTGTCACCCTCACGGTAAAGAAGTTTCCCCCCATGTTGAGGTGAAACCTTCTATGTTCAAGTTCGTATCCACTGCTGCTTGTCTTATTGCTGTGCACTACGAAAAAGAGAAGAGATTGGCCTCATCAGCTTGA
Organism: Ramphastos sulfuratus; assembly: GCA_013399055.1. Classification (NCBI taxonomy): domain Eukaryota; kingdom Metazoa; phylum Chordata; class Aves; order Piciformes; family Ramphastidae; genus Ramphastos; species Ramphastos sulfuratus. Next base: position 14,271 of record WBNM01032743.1, on the reverse strand, counting down.
CATCCACCCCTCCAATATTTATAGACATTGATCAGATCTCCTCTCAGTCTTCCCTTCTCAAGACTACACAACCCCATCTCTCTCAGTCTCTCTTCATAGGGGAGATATTCAAGTCCCCTAACCATCCTCTTGGCTCTCCATTGGACTCTGTCCAGCAGATCTCTGTCTCTCTTGAACTGAGGAGCCCTAAACTGGACACAATACTCCAGGTGTGGTCTCACCAGGGCAAATGCATCCATGGTGACATACAATAAAAAACCAAGTATTTCTGACTCTGTCTTCAGTGAATTAATGTAAAGCCAGTGATGTTTCAGTTGCTTTGATTTCTGGTAGCATGCTTGCTCAGCCCCAAAATGGTGACTTGCCATTTATTCAAGGCTTTTACAATTAGTTCTCACTCCTCCACTCTTGGTCTATATAGAAAATATAGGGAAAATTCAGTAAACCTTAGAAATAGGCAAATATTGAGGGTCCAGGGGAGATCACATGACCTGACAAAGTTTAATGAATGTCACTTCATAAGACTTGGCTGTGCTGCTCCACACTTTGAAATGTGCTTATGCAATCCCACACAGATGTACTGCATCACAGTAGATAAGGAAGTAGTTTTTAAATCCTTCAGTTTGGAAATATGTCTGTTTCCAGAAGGAACCAAGTCAGTTCCATGTGCTCAATTTTGTGAATTGATTCAGAGCAGAATGTATGCTTCCTATGTACACACACACGGATACATTTATATTTAATTCTCTGCCTTCATGCAGTTTCAACTGAGTGCCTGCAAGATTAGTCATACAGACCCAGAAAAGTCAGACATCTAATTCCTTTTCAGTCTGGGCCTGGAAAGTACCTCTGATGTTTTTAATTAAAAAATAAAAAATCAGGGAATTTACAGTTAAGAAGTCTCTTCACTCTCTCACTTCTCTATGCAGCATACTGTAGTGTTCCTTTAGCAATGGATAATTTTGTTTCAGATTGGAAGTGTGCCGAATCTTTCAGTGAAGTGGATGCTTTGAAGGAAGTGTTAGACAAGACCACAATTAATGTCTTAATAGGGGAAGAAAAAATTACAAGCTTCAGCATTATCTGAGACAGGAATAACTAGAGAACTTAAAAAATACTTTCAGTGCACACTGGTTTTATAAGCTTTTAAGTATGTTCCAGTTTCCCAAGACACTACTGTGGGTAGCGTGGTGCTAAAGCACATGTTGAGTTATGAAGACAAGCTCCAGTAACACGCACAAGGTAGAGCTCTCTCTGGAGCTTGACTTTTTATTTCATTTGTTATACACAGACTATATGAAGCCCAGTGCTCTTGTGTAGGGGATCTGTTCAGAAGAGGATGTGGTGGAATCTGAACAAATAACATTACCCACAGCTGGAAAACATGCTGCTCTCCAGACCAGCTTCAGACACATCAGAAGTCCCACAGAAAGAAGGCAGCCCTATTCATAAACCCATGATATCTCTGCTGCATTGCAATTCTTCTGCCCTTGTTCAGTCTCCTCTGGCCTTCTGCTATGTATTTACAGCAGCGGCGCATGACGTCCTGTGAACCACAAACTCCTCTGAAACCTGGAAAGCTCTCAAGGCAGAAAGCTGCTTTTTCCATGCAGAGTCACTCTCTCCCTGCCTCTACTTCATGCTTCTCAGACCTGAGTCCATCCTAACCCTTCTATAGCATAGCTGGTTACTGAGAAGCTAATGTGACCATAATACTGCTCCTGCAAGCTAGGATTTGGCTTTGTATGGCTTTCTGCTTATATCCAGTCCCTAACAGCAGGACTGTACAGCTATAGCTAAAGGAAAAGTAGATATCCACGGGTGCCTGAGCATACTGAGACGTTACTGCAAAAGCAGGGAATTTGACTGTTCCTGTAGTCTCTGTGGCAAGGTCTGTTTTAGGTCAGGCTGTTTAGAGCAGCCTATTGCAAGAAAAAAGGGACCAAGGGATTGGGTCTTTATGAAAGGGGCTTTGAACTTGTCCTGGCTCTTGCACCATCCATGCCCTGAAATGGTTGCACCAGGGTTTGTTTGTAAGATGCCACAGGCAAGTTATTACCAGAGATGCAAAGGAGTGGCAATTGCATGAGTGGCAAATACAGAAAACAACTCATGCAAGACCCACATGGATGTGTTCCTGTGCAAGTCTGTCCTTAGTGATCCTGCTTTGCAGGGCTTTTGGGTCAACGATCTCCTGAGGTCCCTTCCAACCTTCAACATTCTGTGATTCTGTGACCACAAGTCTCAGCTTACTGCAGATGCTGGAATACACAAGTGCTAATGGCTGTGTGAAGCATACAGAGCTTGTTAAAAGGGTTGTTGGGGCAGGAGCCAGCCTTTTAGGAGGGGAGGCTGGGAAGCTGTCTGTTGTAGCTTCAACACCAGAGAGGAGGTGAGACAGTGAGGGGCAGATTGTGAGTTTTGGAGTAAGGGCAGAGATCGGGATGGCTGCAGGTTCTACACTGGGAAAGCAGTAGTGGAAGGCTGGGGATGTGTGTCTTCCGTGGGAGGGCGGCAGCACCAAACAGCCTCGAGTCACATCTGTCCTTCACCTCCGAGCTGTGCCTGGGCTGGAGCCTGGGACAGTGTCACTGCTGCTGTTTTGAGGAAGCTGTGCATTTATAGAAGATGTGTAAAAGGCCAGCTGGTTTCCAGGGCTCTGATACTTGGTCAGATTTTGATTTTCAGGCTGTCTAAGAAACAGGATTTGTTTGTAAGTTACTGAGAGAAGACTGGATACTGAGCTTTGTTCTGATTCGTCTCTTCATCAAGCATAGGGCCCCAGTACTGCGAAAGGACAGAAATCCATTCTCATGAAGATACAGGGAGACAAGAGCTTTACTCCCAGCAAGTGCAGCAGCAGCCAGTGGGCACGTACCTTTAACACTCCAGCACCCACCCCACTGTCTCTAGCTTCCAGGTCCAGTGAAAGTAAAATTCTGCCCAACAGAGATTGTTAGCTAACAGACAGCATCTAAAATACAGTTTATCCTGTCTGTGTCCTTTCAGCTGAAACCAAGTTATATTTTTCCACCAATAAACTCAGTGCCATACTACGCAGGATTAAAAGAAAAAGATACTCAGAAAAAGTCTGATGGTTGGCTGTGTGCTGTGTGTAACTTTGCACACCATTTTGCAGATGTGTATAGCTTTTGCCCATCAGCATTTGAAAGTCAGATCTTCAAACAGCTGTTGGAGCTATCATTTTAAATAAAAAAAAATAGCAAGTGAAAAATTCAGTCCTACATTGGAATTGCATTCATTTGAGTGATGTTATTTGTCATTAGTGTCTAAGTGTTGTTATTTTCAGTTAATATAACTTGCTCTTTCTCTCTCTTCCAGAACTTTGACATCATGAACCACTAAACCTTTTTCAAGAGGTGCTTGTGTCCACAATGGGATGAAGAACACTCATGTTCCCAGAGGAGAAGTGGTATGGGACTGGAGCTTTAACCAAACAAAACTGAAAAAAAAAAAAAAAAAAAACAGAAAAAATAAAAAGCACCTCCCAAAACTCAGGGTAAGACCTGTAATATTAGCTGAATGGTAAAGAATTTGGATATATTTAGTTAATGAAAGCTCTCGCCTGAAGGTAAGATTGGGTCATTTATGTCTGCACAGTAACAGCCCCAAAACAGAACATATGAATGCCAGATGGCTGGAACTGTTCCATTAATGAACTGATGCTTTCATTGTTCTGAACTTGAATTTGTAGCTTTTTGCTTATAGTGATTTGATTGCACCATTAAAAACCTTCAATAACCTCCCGATAAATTATTCATACTTCAAAATGCAAACATGGAGATGCCTCTCAGCCTGCACTTTCCAGTGGCCTTAAATGGGACCTGCAGGTGTGCAACACCTCTGGCAGTCAGACTGATGAATACATTTCACGCTGTTTCCTTAGTGCTGCCATTTAAATAATGCATTCAGGACCTGTGCACATTATATTCTTCTAAGGCACAGGAAAATTCATTCCAGGTGACACTCTGTCAGAGTTAATGGGGTTATCCAGTGATGAATACACAGGATAAAAGAAAGTCATGGAGGTGTGTACATAGAGAGAAATTCCTTCCAGATATGTGAAAACACAGGAACAATGTCAGACACTTGGAGATACAGTCTTCCCCCTAAGCACATACCTCCTTCATTAAACATAATTCCTATTACAATAATCTTCCTGGTCTGTGGGTTTAATTAATGAGCAGTCTAGGAATCCACCTTTTGTGTATCTTGCCACAGGCACATTCATTTTTCTGGTTCGCACACCTCCTCTCCTATAAATCTGCTCTCAGTTCCAAAATACAACTCCAACACCATCTGTGTCTCCACTGTGGCTCTGCACCCTCCCTTTGTCACAGGTAAACCTAGTGTAGTTAGGTGACAAATGTATCTATATCATCTATGGATCTGATCACCATATCTGAACAGAACTTATGGACAGGGAGTCTGAGGAAAAAAAAAAAAGCAAACCAACAAAATCCTAAATATTAGTTTAGCAGCAAGGAATGGCTTCCTACCAAAGCTGGGCTTCTGCTGTACACCTTACTTTTGAGAGGTTGAAGGGGCTCTAATACCTAGTGCTAGAATTGAAGCCAGGTTTCTATTCTTATTTTACTTCCATTTCAGTTCTTTTAAGGTCATACTTTTTAAGCAAGCTAAAGTTGAAAAAAAAATAAAGAAAATATGGAGAAAAAGAAGGAAAGCAGTGTAGATAGAGGCTGCTCATAAGACCCTTGGAAACATACTGTGCTTTATTCTGTTCCCTGGGGCCTTTGTGCCCCCCTTTTTCGCCTAGCTTCCACAAATCTCCTTTGGTGTTGGTAGGGATTAGTGATCTTTGATACAGCTTTTTAGGGCAGGGCCACACTGAGAAAGAAGCAGAGGTCAGGTGGCAAAGGGAGATTTTGGTTTCCACACTATGGCAGGAATGTAGCGGTACAAAGGCAAGCTGGGACAGAGAAAGGCAAGGATATCAGGTAGCAGAGCCGGCAACCCTTTTTTCTAGGAACTTCTTCTTCCCTCAGCAGAACACAGGTTTTTCCTCAGGTGCTCTGTACGGTTTGCCCTTCCTGGACCTCATTATCATGTCTTAGGAATACAAAAGACAAAGGCTGACCTGCAGCCTGGAAACCAGGCTGTAAGGATGAGACTGACCCCGCTATCTCATTTCTCATTTCACCTGGGACACTGTGGGGTATCTAAGACTCAGCTTGCAGGTACTGGTTGCGCACTGGAACTGCGGGAAACCCTTCTGTATCTTTCTGGAATAATGAGAAAAGACCCTCTGGGGAACCTGAAATGGAAACAGGCAGGTAGGTTTAGATCTACTCACCAAGACATAGTGAGCTGAGATGATGGAGGCACATCCCGGGAAGCAAGGCCTGTGTAATGCAGAAACCCAGCTGCTGCACCTTCACAAGTGCTGTGCTGGCTGGCTGCCACCACACTGCTTTCTGATTAGGCTGATGCTGCACACTCAAGTGAAATGCCTCCTCTCCACCTCACACGAGCACAGAGGGAAGACCTGAGGTCAGCTCAGCCTTATTAGTTAATAATTAAAGGCTTGGTTGCCTCCTACTATCTGTTGCCATTTAGGGTTGAATCACTGCTTCTGTTTACAAACTCACATGTAATATTTGCAACATTTGTTTGCAAATGTTCTTGTAGTTCCTTTGTGCTGCCTTCAAAAAGCAGGCAGAGTAAGGGCTACAATGAAAAGCAAGTAGAATGCTAATTGTTAAATGCTAGTCGAGTGGAGCAACAGCCCCCTTGGCTTCATGAGCTAAAGCCACTTTAAATGTGATGAAGGTCTAACTCTGTATTTTTTAACAGGTGGACACACCTTCTGTGATGTCAAATCTGCTGTTTTGAACAGCTGCCAGAAACTGGCTGGCTGGGGCCATGGTTTTCAAAGGTTTCTGGGTGCCCAGGTTTTATTTCTTTTTAGTAGGAAGACACTGGCCAAAATGCAAAGGGAGGTCTGGTAATCACCATTGCAGTTTATTGGAGACATGTTCACCCTGATGGTGACCTTCTCAGCACTGAGAGAAACCAGAAATAGCTCCAGTTCTGGCTTTTGAACTGTTCATAAAACAAACATGGGATCACATCAGATTTGAGGTTTTAAATTATTACTTTCAGGAGTGAAAAGCCTTCAAGGCAGGGCAGATCAATGAGTCATCCAAGCTGGGGCAGAGAGAAGGGCATGCAGCTCTGAGGCGATGCCAGCCTGTGAAGGACACCATAAAGGGGCAGTAGAATCAGAAGGGTCAAAGTAAAGGAACAGCAATGCATCAACCCAGTCCCCTGTGCAACTCACCACATCACAAAAGGGCTGAGTGAGTGAGGCAAAGAGGATGAGAAGAGAGGAGAGGTGTCAGGAATAAACCCAAGATGTTTCTCTAAATGTTTACTTCTTTCTATTTCTCAGTACCAGAATCACTACCTAGAAGCTCGTTAACTAGCAATAAATTAAATTAGTTAAGATTTTCTGACACAAAACTGTGGATTTGAGCCCATGGCAGAAAGAAGCTGTTTGCCAGGTGGAAGAATAATGGTTGCTGATACCCTTGATTTTGTGGATAGGGGATGGGAGTAATGGATGCCAGGTTGTTCAGGACTAGCAATACCTGAATTGAAGTCCTTGCTCTGCCATGGCTTAAGATCATCAAGGCAGCAGTATGTAGGTGTTTTTGTGGAAAACATGATTTATCAGTCCTCAGTTTTGCACACAAAGGACAAGTAGCCAAGGCAACGTCTGTGGCAGCTATTACACTTAAGGTCAGACTTAATTACTTTCCCTGAGCCTTCAAATGTAGAAGTTGAATTAAAAGAGCCAGTCTTATTCTGCATCAGCCTGGGCAAGAAACATCCTGCCTTCCAGAAATTGGTAAGTGTGTTAAATGGCAAGGAAAATAAGTGTGCTGCATTACAGGAGCGAGGTGCTGACCTTTCCAGAGGTTAACAGGCAACACACAAAATGGAGATTTTTTTGTTCATTAGGAGGAAACATGAGAGTGTAATTAGAAACAGGCCATGCTGTATGGTTTTGCCTACTGCTAGTATTCAACACAGTAGAATAGAGAGGTACTCAGTAGTTTGGGGATTGAATTAACAATTGGAAATGTGACATTGAGTGATTAAAACATGCACTTATGTTTTCCCTGTAGAAGTTAGGGAACTGCCTGCAGTTGAGTTTTTGAAAAATGTTGAGTTGTTGAAAAATGGCAATTTTTTTAAATGTGATTTTTAAACATTTTTTGATAGTATAGGTAATGAAAAGGAACATACACCGTTCAAATATGTCATTTGGAGAGTGCAGCAATAAAAGGCAATAGGAAAACTGAGTGTGACCTATTCAAATTGTCCTGGAACCTGTTCATAGCAGACCTTGAGCCAAAATTCAGTCTCCATCTCCCCAGTTGTGCATGGGAGACTGGAAAATAAAGGCCTTTTTCTGTCTTTGAGGTAGGTCCATACACTCTATGAAGGTTAATGAGAGCTGCAGAAGCATTCACCCTGAAGGAAGGTAGACTAAGAAAAAGCACATTATTAAAATGCTGAACCAAAAGTTCGGTCTTTAGCACCAACAGCCTAAACGAATATGTTGAAACTATTGTGGGATTTTTAATTCTCAGAAAAAAAGTCACAGGAAAGCTGTAGAATGTTGAGGTTGTTGAAGAAGTAGGTCAGGGTGCAAGGCTGCTCAACTTTATATACCTTACCACTGAACCGCATGTACTTGCTGCCCTGCACTAAGCTACTTAGTGTCTTTTAAAATCTGACCAATCTCGCCAGTTTTCTGCTCAACTGTTAGTAGTCAGGAAGAACTACTTAAGCCAGGGGTTTGCACAATGACTCCTGACTCAAGTGGTGTAATGCCTGAACCACTGGAAACCATTCGGCTGGCATCTACAGGGCAAGATTCACGGCCTGAAAAAGGCCAGAGATCCACCCTTTTTTCAGACAAAATTTTCTAGGTATCATTTTGAAGCACTTATTTTATGGTTGCAGATCTGTCATCCCAGCAGTGCATCTTACTTTCTGATACACAGTAAAAAAAATAAATGTTTGAAAATACCATATTGCAAGGAGAAGAAAAGAGTTTTCCCTTCATGTGAATGCCAAGTATCAATTTTTATTCTTTAAGGCACCCTTGAGGATTATGAACAGGTGAATGAGCCAAATGCAATCCACTCCTCACCCTGGGTTCTTCCCAGCTGAACTGGGTTTACAGGTGCATGGCAGCTAGTCTTCTTGTATCTCAGGTAGGCGAGTTTACATGGAAACACAAGCACTGAGTAGGTGATGTTATTTATTGTGGGAGATAACTGAAAAATCTAAAGACAGAATGCTTGTAAAAAACCCTGATCATTGATGAGATTACTGATGTCATGTGTAATCTCTACATTTTAAATAACAATCCATATAATGTGCTAAGTAAGCCTTTCAAATGCCACGATTTATTATACCTTCATGAACTTTGGTAGGATAGTTTTTAAATTGGTTGCATTAAAGGATACATTTTCAGCCAAACACTTCTGGATCCTATTATTCTCTCTTGCCTTTTGAACTGTGACCTGTTGTTCATGCCTAGCATGATTCAGCCAAACTTTTTACTGCAGTAAGTGAAGGATTACATTTTGTGGAGACCTAATACCTAACAAGAAGACATGCATGAAATCCTTCACACAGTAACACATGTAACTTCTGAGAAATCAAAAAATAAGTTACTCCCCCAAACTACAGAGGTTGCGTAGTCAATGATGAGTTAATGATTGAGGTAAAAATCAAGTTCTCAGTGTGAGGAAAGGGCTAACATAAGTTAAATGGCCTTACATGAAATCGTCCACACTACTATCTTCACACCTAGGTAACTCAGCCTGTGACTGCCACTAGGAATCAAAAGGAATAAAAGAAAATCTCTTCATCATCAAAATAGCAATACAGCCTCGTATTTTAGCACATTCCTGGGAAGCCTGGAGCAATGCACTCCTCCTTGTGACTTGAGGCGGGTGGTTTCCAGATACTCTTTCAGTCAGTCAGTCAAGCAGGGCTTGTGAGCAGTGCTGCTCCTCAAATTGCAACCCTCCTCATGCTGCTCATTCAGCAGAACAAATAGCCATGCTCCCTGCCATGAAGTTTAAGAATAAAAGGCAGCAGGACTTCCCCATTCTGCTTCCTACAGAGTCAGGAGCTTGGGCTTTGTTACGCCAGAGATTTATTTGCTTTATGTTGCTGGGAGTACAAGAAGACTCTGCATGCAAGAAATAGTAGATTTCCTCTCAGAGTAAGGATGCACCCTGTATGGAGCAGGAAGTGCTCTTTTCAGAATCTTCAGCATGATGAGAATATGCCTCTCTGTATCCCATCTTGTTCTAGGTTCCACTCTGCCTCTAGATCTACTAAGAACAATAAATCTGTTTCTCTTCTACCCACATGTGTCATTTTTTCTGGACAAATTCCCTTCAGCTTTGAGTGATGGACATAGGGCTGGAGGGAGGAGAAGTGGGGGAGATACATGGCATGTGTAGCTCTGTGGTCCACCTGTGGGCCTCTGCTACAATTCAGATCAGCTCCAAGAATTTAATGAGAAGCTTAAGGTTTCAGGGTGGATGAAAGTGAGAATAGAGTCCTTCAGGGTATGAAGTGCAGAAAGGAGCTTTGAAAAGCTCTGAAACNAAACCACCTTTTAATCTCTTAAAATGCTCCACTTAAAAGCATCAATGCAAAATGTGGTGAGAGCAAAAGCAGAGATTGTAAACTCTTGGGGGCAGAGACCGAGTTTTGACAGTTTCTAGCAGAGTGAGCCATGATCAGTTTGGAATGGAATCTGTGACTGCTATAGTAAAAAAACACAATATAGTTTAAAAAAAATTATCCATTCACTGTCAGAAACATGCGACTGCCTAGTTTGAGTTTCAAACAACGTAAAAAGCACAATGAAATTGTCATTTCTACTAAGTAAGTTCTCTTCTACCTATTCTTACTGATGCAGACATTGTCCTCATTGTAAAGTTGCATTTCACTGCCATAATGTCACAGACATGAATTAGAACTCCTTGACATAGCTATGAAACTTGTCTCCTTTTGCTAACTGGCAGTGGAAATGTCACTTCTTACTCTCAGCAATGCAGAAGATAATACATATGTTGCAAGACACAGAGAAAGAGGTGAAGTAGGGGCCTCTGACAAAAGGAGGCCAATCTCTAACAACAAAACAAAGCTTGTGCTGGGATTTAAAATCATCATGTCACAGCTTGGAGCTGATTTGTCAAAGCTCCACCCACCACTGTGCAGTGTAAGACTTGATGGCTTGCAGGTGGCAGAACTGTAATAAGCCAGGAAACCATCAAATAAGCACATCTGTAACCCATAAAGTTCCCCTTCTGCCCTGCAGCAAATCTGAAAACAGCCTAACTTCAAATGTCCCTTTTTCTCTTGTCCACAAAGCATGTGAGGTATGGATAGCTTAGGACTGGGGACTGGGAACACCAAAGTGCAGACCCAGTTATCAAACACTCTTCTAACTTCATCATTGTTATTTTGGCTGCCACCATTCAGGAAAACTGCGCTAAGGAGAGGCACCTGACTGAGTTACATAGAGAGAAAAAGACTGGACATAGACTGCCAAACCTTGGAAGGCCATATAACGCTCTGGAGGGTAGGCATCAAGAAGAGCGAGCCAGTCTCTTTTCATGGTGCCCTGTGATAGGATGAGGGGCAATAGGCACTTAATGGAACACAGGAATTTCTACCTCAACATCAGGAAAAACTTCCTTCCTCTGAGAGTGACAAAGAACTGGAACAGGCTGCCCAGATCTGTCTGGATGCATTCATGTGTGAGCTACTGCAGGTGATCCTTCTTTGGCAAGGGGGTTGGATTTGATCTCTGTAGGTCCCTTCCAACCCCTATCATTCTGTCATTCTATTAGTCTAAAGCAGAAATTAATAAAAAGACAGGAAGAAAACTGAATAATAAAAGAAAAATAATCTATCATAGTAAAGTAATAATAAAAAGGCTTTTGTCTGCAGTATCATCCCATGGGTTTCATTTTTTCCTCTTGTAAGTATTATCTGGAGAACAAAGAAGATTTTTGCTTAGTCCACATACTCTGTCTCCATCCTACAGTCATCTACAACACTAAGGAATAAGACAGATAAGTGGCATTAAAAACAAAACAAAACAAAACAAAACACCAAACAAAGACTTCTTCTATCCCTGAAAGCCTCCACTGAGATGAATGTTTTAAAAGCAACGCCGGTGATGTCACAGATTTGGAAAAGAACCTCCCCTTTTCTCCTGCCAGCAGTAAAATACATGTTTTGTCCTAGAGCCGTGACTGGTTTTAAATTTCACATCAAGACCTGATGAACAGATGATTGGTGTAGCTGAGCATTTCAGTGAAAAGAGGCAGGCTGGCACTCGGAGGCTGAGGTGACTGCTCAAAGCAGAGACGTACACATCAAGGACACACACCTCACTTCATTCAGGTCTCTTCCTTTCAAAATACATATGGTTACTGACCGCCTTTGCCTCTTCAGCTTTGCTTCAGAATGGCAGTCAGTTTAGGCTGTGTAGAAGACTTTTGAGTCTGGTAAACATCTCTGTCATACTGAATAGCACCTGTAATGAGTTATTCAGGGTAGTTTCCAGACAAGACTGTCTTGGGTCTTTGAGAAGTGTGCACAGAGCAGAATCAACGAGTACTGACCTTGCCAGAATAGGACATCAGCAGCAGAGGTGAGAAAGCCATTACTCCTTTACAACAAATCAATACCTACATAAAAACAAGCCACTTTAGTGTTAAAGCGTTTATGTCTAGGTTTAAAAATAGAGCAGGATGCCATTACACATCCTCTGCTCTTTGGTTTAATCCTAAATTGCCTGGCATGTGCTGTGTGCTGTGTGCTGAAGTGATCAGTAAACTTTATGAAAGCTTCTGTGCCTTATGGCTGCTCAGGTGCTTGTCTGTTCCGCGCTTGCTTGCCTGCTTTTTGCTGTGCTCTGGTCTTTCACTAGTAGATCTGGGAATTATCTCTTCATAAGCAGCACCTCCTCTGCTCAGTCCTGCCTCCCAAGCTCCACCAGTCTGCTACGCAACATATGTACACGTTAGAACAGATATCTATGGTCTCCGTAACTTGCAATTGAAGCAGGTGTGGCATTCAGGAGTGCCTTGATTTTGAGCCACGAGGTGCCCAGGGCAGAAAGACAAAAAATGTATTTTACCCTTCCCAGAGGAGTAAAATAAAAGCACTCCATGCTGAATTGGAAGTTTAAATGGAAATACTGTTTACAAATATATACAAACAGTATTCAGGTAAAAGGAATACACACACAAATTAGGCCCAGTTCTCCACCCAGGCCTAGCAGGCTAAAACCTTCCAGAGCCTTCTACAAACTTGCCCACACTCAGCATCAGCAGGCCCACTTGCAATCAAACTGCCTCCACATTAGACCCATACCTGCCAGACCTTAATGTTCCCCCTCAACAGGACCAGTGTCATAGCTATAAATTAGCTGCCAGCCAAGGCCAGGAGAAGGTCTCCTTCTCCCTCCCCCAAACCCTCCCAAGAGATAACAGCATGCATGTTGGGAGTGAAGAGAAAGAGAGAAATAGAGAGAGAAAGAAAGAAAGAGAGAGAGAGAGGAGAAAGAGAGAAAGACAGAGAGAAAGAGAGAGAGGAAAGAGAGAAAGAAAGAGAGAGAGAATTGGCTGTGGAAGCCCTTAAATAGGGGATAAGGAACACAGAATAGAACAGCAAATTACAATATCTTGGGTCTCCCTCTGGGACAGGCTATCTGTCCCTCTGGGACTCTGGCTTCTGGAGGACTTTATTGTTTTACCAACCAACTCCTCATTTCCCCTAACCTACAAGAGAGCAGGAGGGAAAGGTTGTATTTCCCATTGAGAAAGGAGAGAGTTAGAGATTTGCTCACAGTTGTGCAGGTAGTTGCTGTTACAGCTGGGAACTGCAAGCAAGACCCTGGAGCTTCCAACTGCCAGAACAAAGAAAGTAGATTTGTGCAAACTTTGCTCAGCTCTGATTAAAAGGGATTTTTTTTTCTTTGATAATAAAACATGAAGGGTTTATGTTTGATATGTATCAAAATATGCACAAGTAAAATCTCTCTTTTCTGAAACCTGGATTCCATTTACAGACACACAGAAAGGTGAATTCAGAGCTTAAGAGAGTGAAGTTAAGTTTGGTTTGTTCTCCTGGAGCTGTGCCTGTTTACACACAGCTGAACTAGAGGTATTATGTCCTTGACAACACACTCCATTAATATTTTTGTGCATATGCATCTGCACTGCAATCTCCAACTGTTGTCTATTACTCTGTTTTTTAGTTGTTTAAACTTTTCACCTTCCTGCTGAGTTCCTAATGGAACAGATTCCTAATGCTCTGGTTTCTGGTTTCTGGTGTGGTTGATTTTTTTAAAAAAGATTATTTATTTATTTTATTTTTCAGGCTTGCACAGATTGTCCAGCACTTTGAGTGTATGTAACAGTGGGACTAATTCTTTTGCCCTTCCTCATTCTGAGGTTCCTCTTTTGGTTTCAAGAGCAGAATCTGCCAAACAAGACACTACTCAGCACAAATAAAGTTAGCAGGAGGAGCCACTAAGCGGAAACAGAGCTCGGGTCCTTCAGCCAGAAGCCATTATGATTTCTGTGACAATGCAGATCATGTTGCACTGTTGTTCCTGCAGTCACAATAAGAGGAAGTCAGTTCTCAGAAATATGTGATTTTATTTTAAGCCATTTTGCATGGTAGGGAGACCTGAACTAACACTGTAGCCAGGCTCCTGCAAAGAAAAACTCAGAAAAACTCCTGAAGTTCTGATCCTCTTGCCTCTCTTGGTGTTTAAAAATAAAGCTAGAGGGGGCTGGGAGTAGCACAGCAGCCAACTGTGACTGCGTGGAGATGGCACCCACACAAGTCAACCTGAAATTAACCTCCAAAAAAGTGTCCAGAGGACATGACTGTGGAAAATGCCAGATCAAATGCTTCAATAGTTAACATTCAGATTTAATTCTACGCTACACTGTCTTGTTCTTACAATATAAGGAGCACTAATTTAACTTGCTTGACACAGCAACAACACAGGTACTAGCAGATCATAGAATCATGGAATCACAGAATCATAGAATCATGGAATCATAGAATCATGGAATCTCAGAATGGTCTGGGTTGGAAGGGACCTCCAGGGTCATCCATCCCAACCCCTTTGGCAGTAAAGCAGGGACATCCTCAACTAAA
>WBNM01032741.1:15275-26536 GCA_013399055.1 Ramphastos sulfuratus | reverse complement strand
AGGTTCTCACTGCCTGATTGCCCTGGAGCTCTCACCTCCACACCTTGATCTGTTACTGCTCTGTGCAGGTTCTCACTGCCTGATTGCCCTGGAGCTCTCACCTCCACACCTTGGTCTGCTACTGCTCTGTGCAGATTCTCACTCCCTGATTGCCCTGGAGCTCTGACCTCCACACCTTGGTCTGCTACAGGGAGTTATGGCCAGCAAGGTGGAGCAGCTGAGTGAGAGGGAGGCATGGATTGCCCCTGATTCTTGGAGCCCTGATTAGGAGAGTGAAGAGATGCAGTGGAGTGGACAGAGGGGAGGACTGGCTCCTCCTAGGGCTGTGTGTGGGCTGGACACAGCAGATGTGGCTGCTGCTTTTGGTATCATTGACTTTCCCTGCCACTCTTAGGGGTAATGTTAGCAAGGGGTCTAATGAGAGCCTGCAAGTAATTGGTTTCCTTCTTTCAGAGGCAGGTGATGGAATATGAGGTGTGGGATGCAGTTTGATTTATATGGTCATGGCTACATACAGAAAGACATGGATTATACATACATATATATATATATAGGTGTGGATGATAGTGATGAATTGCAGCAAGGGAGAGCTGCCTAAGATCAAAGCAATTCTGTAGGTTATGCAAGGTGAGGAAGGTTACTTTCTGCTGTGTATTAAATGGTTAAAATGGAAGGGCTGGTAAATGCCTGAAATATTCCCTGTGATATAGACCAAGTTTTCCAAAGACAGCCTCGGTCCTGCTGTGATGTTCTGTGGCTTTTAGACTCCCTCTCAGCCCAGGTGCTTTGTTACATCAAACCTCCTGGAGGTTGAAGCCTGTTTGTGAATTTAGCTACACATCAGTGACACTGTCCTCCAGAAAATTGCCCATTTGCTTTAGTCATGCATGACTGAGGGATCTCTTAGAGGGGGAGGGAATGGATTGCCCACAAACTCGTTTGCATCTTGGGCACTTCTCATTAAAATGATTCAAAGGAATACTAACAAAAGTAAACATCAACAGGAGCAGTTTGGTTCTTTCTGACTCAGTAATCAGTTCTCTAATGGATTGAGAAACAGAGGAATACCAACAAAATAAAACATCAACAGGAGCAGTTTGGTTCTTTCTGACTCAGTAATCAGTTCTCTAATGGATTTAGACCTCAGGGAGGCACTGGTAAAAAAAAAAATGAATAAAATAAATCTCTTTTATTAACAATTTCAATTCTCTATTAGATGAGAATGCTCATAGCATAGATGTGTTTGATAATCAGCTAAACCTCAAAGGCTTTAATGTCTTCATTCCTTTGTCCTTGTAAATAAGTGTAATTGAATGCATTGCCCNCAGTAATCAGTTCTCTAATGGATTGAGAAACAGAGGAATACCAACAAAATAAAACATCAACAGGAGCAGTTTGGTTCTTTCTGATTCAGTAATCAGTTCTCTAATGGATTTAGACCTCAGGGAGGCACTGGTAAAAAAAAAAATGAATAAAATAAATCTCTTTTATTAACAATTTCAATTCTCTATTAGATGAGAATGCTCATAGCATAGATGTGTTTGATAATCAGCTAAACCTCAAAGGCTTTAATGTCTTCATTCCTTTGTCCTTGTAAATAAGTGTAATTGAATGCATTGCCCTGCAGCAGCCTTTAAGAATTGGATTGTTCTCCAGATATTGATTTTTTTTCCCCCCCCCCAATAATAAAATTGATATTTAACATCAGTTTGAAAAAAAAAATCCAGAATGATTTTGTAGAATCAAAGTTCAGGGTTTTGGTACCTTTTTAAACCCATCTAATCTGTTCTTAGCAGACAGCTTGGTTAGGTGTGGAACACTCCCCACATTTCTGACCTGTTTTTATTCACTGTTTCACAGGGCAAAGGTCTTCTTGGACCGCCTGTAAGTATCATACCTTACAACTCCTAAATCTGCTGCTTAATGAATCTGTTTGGTTAGTCAGTGAAGCTGCTATGCTGGAATGAAAGGTAATTGAGTGAACAAGAGGCTCTCTCCATCCTGGTGTTCTCTGTGCTCCTACTGAGCTTGCTTGGGTCTGTGGTAAAAGATGTAGGAATGCAGGTGTCTGAAGGCAGAGTTGGTTTGAGAGAGCTGCACCTTCTCACTCCTTGGATGCTGCTTGCAGAGGCATTGTGTGGTTTAAAAAGACTCTTTAACTTGGTTGTTGCAGGGTCCAGCTGGTGCTGCAGGGCTTCCCGGGGAAGTAGGTCGTGCTGGCCCACCTGTAAGTACTGCCAGCTTTGCTAAGAGTGCAGCTTTAGTCCACTGCTAGAAGGTGTCTTTCAGGCTCTCTTTCTTTCAGGCTCTCTTTCTTTCAGGCTCTCTTTCTTTCAGGCTCTCTTTCTTTCAGGCTCTCTTTCTTTCAGGCTCTCTTTTTAGAGTCTCCCTCTCTTTTTAGAGTCTCCCTCTCTTTTTAGAGTCTCCCTCTCTTTTTAGTCTATTCTTTGTCTATTGTCTATTTTACATTTTATGCCATATTTTATTCTAGTGACTCCTCTTCCACTACAGGGCTCCCGTTCCACTCAAGAACAGCTTTTCCCCTTCTACTGTGGGACCTTTTTGTGGGTGGATGTTTTCGCTGCTTGATTTCTCACTGTGGCTATGCTGTATGAGTATGTAACTGCTGGTTCTCACTATTATTGTGGACCCACACAATTATTTTATCCCTTTTTAGGGAGATCAAGGCAAAAGAGGGCCACCAGGGCCACCAGGACCACCAGGTCCTCGGGTAAGCCATTGCCTTTGATATGTGCTAGTATCTGAATTCTGTGTTGCTGCTGCTTGAACAGAACTTCTCCTCCAGTCCTACATCTGAATGCTGATCTTAGGATTTCAGCAAGGCTGTATCATAGAGTCAGAGACTTGGGTTGGTTGGAAAAGACCTCTAAGAGCAAGTCCAACCACTGCTGAACTCTAGCAAGGCTGGAGCTAAACCAGGTCCCTCAGCACCACATCTCTGCCTCTTTGAAACACCTCCAGGCATGGGAATTTAACCTCCTCCCTGGGGAACCTGTTCCAGCCTTTGAGAACCCTTTTAGTCAAGAAGTATCTTCCAATCTCCAACCTAACCCTCCCCTGGATCACTGAGGCTGGAAAAGACCTCTGAGATCACCAGCTCCAGCCTAGGACCCAACACCAAGGCATCAGCTAAAGCAAGTGCCACAGCCAATCTTCTCTTAAAGACCTGCAGGGATGGGGACTCCACCACCTCCCTGGGCAGCCTCTGCCAGTCCCTGACCACTCTTGCAGTAAAGAATTTTTCCCCAATACCCAACCCAAACCTTCCTTGATGCAACTTGAGGCCATTTCCTCTGGTCCTGTCACTTGTTACTAGTGAGAAGAGCCCAAGCCCCACCTCACTCCAGCCTCCTCTCAGGGAGGAGTGAGGTCTTCCCTCAGCCTCCTCCTCTTCAGACTAAAGCCTCCAGCTCCCTCAGCTGCTCCTCCCCAGCCCTGTTCTCCAGACCTTTCCCCAGGGCTCTGCTGCCCTTCTCTGTGCCCTCTTCAGCAGCTCAAAGCAGTAGTGCTTCACCAGAGGTAGACTTTTGTCTGAGAGGAGGAGGAAAGTTTAGTGTCTGGCACATGAGCCTGAACTATTCCCTCGAGGTGGGTTGAGTTCTAATGTTGTTCTTGCAACCAGTCCTGCTACTCTCAGGGGGTGAAAGGAAGCTTTACAGCAATGCTTTGCCCCTCTAAGGGAATGGTTATCATAGCATCATGGAAGGTCAGGGGTTGGAAGGGACCTCCAGAGATCATTTACTCCAACCCAGAGCAGGATCACCCAGGGCAGGGCACAGAGGAATGCTTCCAGGTGGGTCTTGGAAGTCTCCAGAGAAGGAGACTGCACAACCTCTCTGGGGAGCCTGCTCCAGGGCTCTGTCACCCTTACACAAAGGTGTTTTTCCCTGATGTTGAGCTGGAACCTCCTGGGTTCCAGCTTGTACCCACTGGTCCTTGTCCTAGCACTGGGCACCACCACACAGAGCCTGGCACCTTCATCCTGACTCCCACCCCTCAGATATTGATAGACATTGCTCAGATCCTCTCTCAGCCTTCTCCACTCCCGACTAAGCAGCCCCAGGGCTCTCAGCTTTCCTCATAGTAGCCTCTTCTCTGAGCCTCTCAGGAGCTGTGAGTTGCCTTTGGCCTTTGTCTTGTGGCTCTTCAGCTGCCCAGAGAGATGAAGAGAAGCACATTGCAGGCACACAGGAGGCTGGGTGCTGTGAAGTGCAGACCACTGGCAGATAAACACGTGCCCAGCAATGTCTTATTCCAAGCTGCACTGACCCTAAATCCATGAGCTTTATTTCTGCCATGTTTCTTGTTGTCACCAAAGTTCCCAGAGCCACTGTGCAATGTAGGAGTGTTAAAGCTGAGAAGAATATAGAATCATAGAATGGTAAGGTTGGAAGGGACCTCAAAGACCATCCAGTTCCAACCCCCTGCAGGATTTCCTGTCTAATGTCCACCCACAGAATGCCAGGGGGCACAGGGCACCTCCAGAGATCACTGAGTCCAACCCACCTGGCAAAGCAGGAGTCAGCAGACCTGCTTCTTTCTCTTTTACTGACTTGCATTCATTTCCTTTGATTTAGGGAACAATTGGCCTGCAAGATGGTGACCCCCTGGTAAGATAGTTTCCATGCTGGCTTTTTTTCTTTTATTTTTCCTTAAGAGTCATCTCAGATGACCTCATTGAACCTGTGTGGTTGTAACCATGTGGATGCTTTTCCAGTGTCCCAATGCTTGTCCACCCGGGCGCCCAGGACATGCTGGCTTGATGGGAATGAAGGTAAGAGAAGCTGTTTTGTTCAGGCATTCCTTACAGAGAGCTCAGAACATCAGGGGAGGTGATTAGTGGCTCGACCAAATGGCATTTTGCTGCTGATTCCACCCTGCAGCAGTGTTGGGTGCTTAGAGTGATTTCAGCTCTTGCCTGCCAAAACAGCTTCTACTTGTTGCTGTTGTAATCTTCAGGGTGAAACTTATGTATGGTTCTGAAAGGGTTGGAGTGTGTAAAGGATTGACCTCTTCACTTTCTGAACCATTTGTTGCCTGACTCTAGAAACTCCACATATTCCCCTAAAGTTTGGGTTGGAAGAGACCTTAAAGATCATCTCACTCCAACTCCCCCAGCCAGGGACACCTCCCACCAGCCCAGGTTGCTCAAGACCTCATCCAACCTGGCCTTGAACACCTCCAGGGAGGAGGCAGCCACAACCTCCCTGGGCAACCTGTGTCAGTGTCTCACCACCCTCACTAGGAAGAATTTCTCCCTCTTCTCCAGTCCAAGCCTTAATCTGTTTCCCTCCTTTCTCTCTTCATGGGAGACCTCTGACATACTAAACTGAAATCAACATACTTAACTTTCTTTTTTTTTTCTTTTTAATACATTTTTTTTCCTGCTGGTTTGGGGGAGTGATGTTGGCCTAAGGAAATTCCTAGATTCATAGAATGGTTTAGGTTGGAAGGGACCTTCAAGATCATCCAGTTCCAACCCCCCTTCCATGGGCAGGGACACCTCCCACCAGCTCAGCCTGCTCAAGGACTCTTCCAATCTGACCCTGAACACCTCTGGGACATCCACGACCTCCCCTGGCACATTGTTAAGGGATAATAGAGGAAGAACTACAAACCTGAGTAGAAGCAGAGCTTTGTTAGACCTCAGATCTTTTTGAACATGGTATCTAAGACATGGTGTTAAGCAGAGAGGTGAGGAAGCAGTGGGCAGTGAGGATTGCAAGGGAGTTCTGAGCACTCTGCCTGCTCCTTGAAACTTGGTGCTGCAATTTTGAATCACCTCTGTTGATTTGTTTGTTTATTTATTTATTTGCATTGATTTTAGGGGCAGAAAGGGTCAAAAGGAGAGTCTGGTGAGCCAGGAAAACAAGGTTATAAGGTAAAAAAAAAAACCAAAACAAAACAAGAAAATACTACATATCACAATGCTCCAGAGCAACCAAAAGCACATCTCTGTTCTTCATTCACCTGCACACTGTAGTTAAGTTGTCCTCATCTTGCTTTACCTTTTGATGGTTCAATGTAATTAAAAGGGAACTTGTGGTAAAAAACTGAGGTAAAACTTATTGACTGGTAAGCTTCCAAATGCTTACATACATAGGGAGCCACAGAAATTCAGATTAAGAGTTGCTGAGCTGCTAGGTGCTGCCTCTGTGAGCTGATTCTGTACCCTGGCTATGAAATGACATCCCCCTGAGGGACTGGGGGACTTGGGAGGGTTTCTCTTCCCAATCAGTCCTGGGCATATCCCATAAANTATTGCAGTGTTCCAGCAGCCTCCTGGTGCAGAACTTGTTCTTCACAGCCAATCTAAATGTGCCCTGCTCTAGTTTGAAGTCGTTGCCCCTTGTCCTGTCGCTACATCTTCCTCATACTGGAGATGCTTTGCAATGACCCTTTTGACTAAGGGTGGAATGTGAACATAAACAAGTATCTGTGCTCTGAGGAAGCAGTGGGACTTCATTTACATTTCCTTCAAGCAGGATGTGTGTGTTACATGAACCAGCAACTAGTAAATGTGCCTCCTGTGACAGCAGAGCAGTATGTGTAGTGTGGCTTAGCTCCAGATGTGGTCCTGTTGCTTCCCCAGGGTGAAGAAGGAGACCAAGGACCCAGTGGTGAAGTGGGAGCTCAAGGGCCTCCAGTAAAGTATTTCCTTTCATTTTTTCCTATCTGCTCTGCTCTGCCATGTCTTTGTTTTTCTTCTTATTGTTTTGCTATGCCCTGTCTTTGTTTTTCTTCCTATTGTGTGGAAAGAGATAGGGTTAAAAACTCTCCACACCTTTATTCTGCCCTATTGTCTGGACTGAAGGGGGGGGGGGGATTGTTTTAAGTCTCTCCAAAAAGTGGCACAAATTTCTCAGCAGTCCTATGCAAAGGCTTATTTCATGTGTTAAACTGTCCTGTGTGTTATGTCCAACCTAAATCTGCCCTGCTCCAGTTCCAAACCATTCCCCCTCATCCTAACCCTACCCTCCCTTCTAAGCAGCCCCTCTCCAGCCTCCCTGGATTGTCATTAGCTTGTGCAAAGAGTTGGTTCTGTTGTGATGTGAGGGTTTTTTTTTTTTTTGCTTGTTGCTGGAGGGAGGTTTTTTGGTGTGTTTTTGATTTTTCTTTAATTTTTTTTGCCCTTCCCTCCCATAATTTTGATGCTTTGTGACTTCAGTACCTGTGTTTCTTCAAACCCTGCTCAGCTGTGGCCTTCAGGCTTAGCCAAGACTTGAGGAGAAAGCAGCAGCCATGGAAGGAGAGATTATTTCTGTGTTCTATTTTTTTATTCTAGAAGGTTTTGGCCTTTATTTGGCATGCCAAAGCAGCATCCTACAATCACCTTGTGTTTTGGGAAGTTTCTCTGTGTCCTGCTTCACTTCTTCCCTCTGGCACATCCCTCTGCAGCTCTTTTCCTGCTGGTTTCTTGTGTTTGCCAGAGCTGAGCAGGCAATAAGGAGCAGAATGAAGGGAATTATAGGGATCACAGAAGCAGGCTTGACACATTTGAGTTGTGTGGTTTGTTTTCTGATGGAGTTTTATGCCTTTAATTTTTTTGTTTCCTAGGTGTGAAAGAAATCCTTTAAAGCCATTCTTCTCCTTACCTTGCTGCACATAACATCCTAATCCTAAATTAGAGAATTCTCTCTGAACATAAACCTAGTGCAAACCTCCAGCTTAGGACTAGAGGGAGAGCAGAGGCTGAGTAAAGGGAAGGGTCCAAGCCATATGCCTGATGCTGAAAAAAGAATCCCTGGTGCAGAGAAGATCCTGTGTTAAGATGCAGCTTCTGCTGTCTGAAGGGTCCATGGGGACCAATTAATGTAGCTCAGCCTGGTGAGGTTGTTCAGTTGCTGTGGAATAACAGCAGAATTAAAAACCAATTAGAGATTGGCTTCCCCTTCCCTTTCTAAAGCAAATTACTGATTGCTCTGCCTCACCAGCTGAGGACAAACATCTTGTGGCTGGGGGTTTGGTTTCTCTGCAGGCAGGAGATGTCTCAGGTAGCTTCATTCTCTGAGGAAGAGGAGTAAATGGAAGCCAATTTTCCTATGAGGCTGCAGTTTGAAGGGAAGTGGTGATAGGATGCAGCCTGCTGCACTAGAATGCCTCCTAAGCCCAGCCTCTCAGGGGTGGCAGCCACATAGAACTAACACTTNCCTCCCTGGATCTGCAGGCCACACTTCTATTCATGCCCCCCAGGATCCCATTGGCCCTCAAACACCTTGCCCAATGTTCCATAAAGTCTGATGCTCCTTCCCTCCTGCCTCTGTCCCATACTCCACTTAAGCCTGTTGAGCACTTTTGCAGATCTGGCCTTAGTGTGTTCCTCTCACACAGGCTCCACAGGGAGAATTCTTCAGCTCTGTGGCAATCAAGAAGAGAAATCTGTGATTTTTATTTTTTTCCCCTCCAGTCCTCAAGGCATATTTGTGGTGATATCATTCAATCTGCTCATTTTGGTATTCTCCTCAGGAGTCTTAAATTAGTAAAATACCAAATCACCCTACAAATTCAATATCCTGCTGCAGAAGCAGCTGGATTTCTCCCTTTTATATTCAGGAAGAAGTCAAATGGGCACAAAGAAAGCCTGCAGAGCTGGGAGGCTTCTGCCTGAACACTAGGACAGCTCTGCTGAAGGGCTGGAAGGGTAATTTGAATGTGCTTTTTGTTTGCAGGGCATCCTGGGTATCAGAGGTATAACTGGCATCGTGGGACCCAAAGGTACCAAAGTGAGTATTAACCTTTCCTGCATAAAGTGTGCACCCTTGAGTGTTCATTGAGCTTAAACCTCTCCTGCCCTTCCCCACGTTTGCTGTCTGCTGCCAGCTGTCTTCCCATAGCTACTGTATTCTGGGTGAGGAAGAAAGGCAGCTTGGCCCTTCTGATTGATGCCAATGTGCTCCTCACACCTTTCCCTCTGGTTCCTGGCACCTTGCTGTGTGTGCAAGTGTGGAGACAGCAAGGTACAGCAGCTATAAATTAAAGCATGCTTTAGTTAAAGCTAGAATTTGTTGAGCATCTATTGAGCACCCATTTGTTGAGCACCCATTTGTTGAGTGTTGAGCACCTATTGGTTGAGTATCTATTGAGTATCCATTGGTTGAGTATCCATTGGTTGAGCATCTGTTGAGCATGCATCTGTTGAGCATCTATTTGTTGAGTTGTGGTTGCATCTTCCTGAGGTTCTTTGCTCTTTCCACTGCCCCAGCTTTGGTCAGGAGCTTTACAGGGAGTTTGTTCTTTTTTTTCCCCTCCCCAATCTTTCTGTCTCTTGCATCTTTTGTGTCTTGCTGCCAGTGGGATTCCTGTTTATGTGGGCTTGGACTTTGCAGGTTGATTTTCCTGCTGCTCATCAAAGTGTTTCTAACCCTTCTTTCTTCCAACATCTTGCTGCATCTGTAGGGTCACAATTTCTGGAAGGAGTGAAAGGTAGCAACCATTTCCCTCCCCACAAGTGCCATTAATATTTCCCTCCCCACAAGTGCCAGCAATTAGTGTTTCCCTCCCCACAAGTGCCAGCAATTGGTGTTTCCTTCCCCACAAGTGCCACTAACTGGTATTTTCCTCTCCAGCAATGCCACTAACTGGTATTTTCCTCTCCAGAAATGAAACCAGAAAACTTCTCTACTCAGAATCAGCATCAGACTTGTCCTAATGCTGAACTTTCTCCTGCGTGATCCTCCCTAACCCCTTGGCCACGTTTGCAAAGCCACCACTGTCTGTACTTCCCTGGCTTTGTGCCTTCTGAGCCTTCACTTACTTGCCTGGTTTTTTTTTTGGTTTTTTTTTTTTTGGTGTGTGTTGTTTTGTCCTTTTGAAATAATTTTACTCCATCTGTCTGGCCAAAGAGTTCCTTCTCTGCCAGGAGCTCCTGACACAGAACATTCCCTGCAGCGCTGTGGAAAGCTCTGCCTCCTTACTGCCTGATAGGACTTTGCTCTGTTAGGGAGTGAACTGGATGGCATTTTCCCACAGTTACAAAGTGTTGGCTTTTAGAACTCCCACAAAAATCCACAAAAAAAAAAGCAACAAAAAAACCAAAACACAGCTCAAAAGTTGACCAAAATTCCTGGGTGTGCTTTAGAAACAGAGTTACAAACCACCCCTGCCTCAGCAGGTGAGGATTTGCAGCTCTGAGCAAACCCAGGGGGAGTGGAAGCTGTTGGTGTTTTCAGCTCTCTTCATTTTTGATGCCTTGCTTTGCAGGGAGCTCGTGGGCTGGATGGTGAACCTGGCCCCCAGGGGCTTCCTGGTGCACCTGTAAGTAGAGTGTGTGTTAGCCAAACCCCTCCCAGGGGCTACCCAGACAGCTCCTAAGTCCTGGAACTTGCTGCCTGCAAACCTGGAAAGCCTCTGCTGTATCCAAATGATTCCCCAAAAGATTCATGGAATTCAGAGAGAGGAACCTTGAAGGGCCATGGAGATAAGCAGAGAACTGGAGCATCTCTCCTGTGAGGAGAGACTGAGGGAGTTGGGGGGGTTCAGTCTGGGGAGGAGAAGGCTCCCAAGTGACCTTCTTGTGGCCTTGCAGTATCTGAAGAGGGCTACAAGAAAGCTGGGGAGGGACTTTTTAGGCTGTCAGGGAGTGATAGGACTGGGGGGAAATGGAACCAAGCTGGAAATGGGGAGAGTCAGCCTGGATGTTAGGAAGTTGTTCAGCATGAGGGTGGTGAGGGGTGGAAGGGGTTGCCCAAGGAGGTAGTGGAAGCCTCCCAATTCAGTGTCATCTGCAAACTCACTGAGGGTGGCTTCAAACCCCTCATGGAGATCAAGGATACTAAAGAGAAGTGGTCCCAGAGCTGAGCCTGTGGCCATGCTCATCCACTGGGAGCTTGAGGTATCTGCAGTTTCCAGGTGTGAATTGTGCTGCTGTTGGCTTTTTTGGCTAACAAAGGCAATTAAATTTCTTTTGGTTGTATTACTAAAATAAAATATCTATTTTACTCTTTTTTTCTTGTAGGGGGATCAAGGCCAGAGAGGTCCACTGGGAGAGGCAGGTCCTAAAGGAGAAAGGGTGAGTACAGGCACATTGCAAGGCCTTTTAACTTGCAAACAGTCTGAGTGGTGCATGTCTGATTGAGTCTGTGTTGGCATTCTTTGCATCTGTCATTTCAGAGGTTTTAGTGGTTTTAAATTATTATTGTTATTATTACCTTCTTCCCTTCTTCTCCTCTCCTCTCCTCTCCCCTTCTTCTCCTCGCCTCTCCTCCTCTCCCTCTCCCCTTCCCCTCCCTCTCCCTCTCCCC
>WBNM01032741.1:2355-14023 GCA_013399055.1 Ramphastos sulfuratus | reverse complement strand
CCCCTCCTCTCCCTCTCCTCTCCCTCTCCCCTTCCTCTCCTCTCCCTCTCCCCTTCCTCTCCTCTCCCCTTCTTATTATTATCCTTCTTCTTCTCAGGGCCCTCAAGGCACAAGAGGAATAAATGGTCTCCCTGGGCCTAAAGGAGAGTCTGTAAGTAGATTTCATTTTTTCCCTTCTCTTCATATCATGCTAATTTGGGTATCAGAGTGCTTGAGTGAAGCCTCTCCAACAGCACATTCATGTTTCTTGTTCTGTTGTTGTTCTTTCAAGGGCTTACCAGGAGTGGATGGCCGGGAAGGGATCCCTGGAATGCCTGGAGCCAAAGTAAGGCATAGATCTGACCTTTGGGACTGCCCTAGGATGGTTCAGTCCTTTCTAGCTTTTAATTGTGCTGCTGCCCCTGGCTTTTTTGCACATGATTAGGGTTTACTGAATGCACCTCCCCACCCTACAGCCCCCAAATTACTCTTATGTTCCAGAAATAAACATTTCATAGAATCAACCAGGTTGGAAGAGACCTCCAAGGTGATCCAGTCCAGCCTAACCTTTCCCCTTTGATTTGATTTGCACAATTTCCAACTGAAAACATTTTTCAGGGTGAACCAGGACAACCTGGAGCTCCAGGTGATGCAGGACTTCAAGGACTGCCAGTAAGTATCTGGTATTTTAACCTTGGAAAGTTAGGCTCAGTTCACACCCCAGAAAAGCTTTGGAGTAACTTAAGTGAGAACCTAAAGCAAAAGACCCAGGAAGAGAATATGCAGTGCAAGGGGAAATTCTGCTGTGTGCATCCAAATCTTTTTGCACTAAAGCCTAAAACTCTTCACAGACTCACAGATTGTTTCAGGTTGGAAGGGACCCTCAAAAGTCATCTTGTCCAAGTCCCCCTGCAGGCAGCAGGGACACCTCCAGGTGCAGGCTGCCCAGGGCCACACGGTGCTGTAGGGAGGATTTCAGTCTTACCAAAGGTTTGGAGCCAG
Source organism: Ramphastos sulfuratus (assembly GCA_013399055.1). Taxonomy (NCBI): domain Eukaryota; kingdom Metazoa; phylum Chordata; class Aves; order Piciformes; family Ramphastidae; genus Ramphastos; species Ramphastos sulfuratus. The sequence continues at coordinate 13,042 of WBNM01032741.1, read as the reverse complement.
TGTGCAGCTCTTTGAGGGTTTCTCCTACCTGGGACCCCATGGATATTATGGTGTGATCCCCACAACTAGTCCTGGTTTCATGGTACTGACCAGGACCAAACCTATTCCTGAAGTGAGTTCCTGGTCTAACATCCCTTGGATGAATAATCATCTAAGTTTGAGAGGGACAGGGATCTGCTGGAGAGGGTCCAGGGGAGGGCTGTGAGGATGCTGAGGGGACTGAGCACTGCCTGAGGAGGAGAGGCTGAGGGACCTGGGGCTGTGCAGTCTGGAGAAGACTGAGAGAGGATTGAATCAATGTTTATAACTCTCTGAGGGCTGGGGGTCAGGAAGGGGGGACAGGCTCTGCTCTCTGCTGCCTGGGATAGGCCAAGGAGCAATGGATGGAAGCTGCAGCACAGGAGGGTCCAGCTCAACACAAGGGGAACTTCTTGCCTGGAAGGGTCCCAGAGCCCTGGCACAGGCTGCCCAGAGAGGCTGTGGAGTCTCCTCTGGAGCCTTTGCAGGCCTGTCTGGATGTGTTCTGTGTGCCCTGAGCTGGATTGTCTGGTCCTGCTCTGGTAGGGGGGTTGGACTGGCTGAGCTCTTTGGGTCCCTTCCAACCATGACTGGGATGACACAGGCCTATCAGTTACTATTATTCTGTATCCTCTCCCTAGCTTTATTTACCTTTTACTCAAAGTATCTGGAAAATTCCTCTTCTTGTTTGCAATTAGGTATTAATTGCTAATTGTTTTCTAATTAAGTATTAGCTCCAAACCATCACATAGAATCAACCAGGTTGGAAGAGACCTCTGAGACCACATTGGTGCACTCACATTCCAAATGTGCTTTAGCAGTGCCCTGCTGCATGCAGAGTCCCAGAGAGGGATGTCCTCTGGAGTCACTGCTATTGCTCTACCAAAGGAGCTGTGGCTTCTTCAAGTCTTGTCTCTTTGGGTCCCTCCCAACCCCTGACATCCTGTGCTCCTCTGATCTCTCTGTGATACTCTGCTGGCTGAGAGCTCCTGGAATGCACCACACTCATGGCTCTTTATGCAGGAGGGGCTGAGTTTCCTTGTGGATCCCCTGTGGTGAGGTTACAGGGGCTCACTGGTGCCCTGTGGGCCCTTAGAAGGCAATCCTTGCAGATGAGAGGGGCTGAAAGCTCTGCCACTTGTCAGAAGCTCAGTGGGAACTTCTTTGCAACCCTCTGCTGTGAGGATGCAGTGAAGGAGCTGGGATAAAACAGAACTGCAAGCAGATCCATCAGACTAAAGTGAGGTCTTAAGCTTGGGAGAATGTTTGGCAGAAGCCTGCATGCTGGGAGCACAGAAATGAGGAGGGGATGAAGTGCATACAAAAAGTGGCTGATGAGCTCCTTACCTCCAGCCTCAGAACACTGGGACTGAGCATCTCTTTCCAGCCTAAGCCAGAAAAGATCACAGCTCCTCACTTTTCCTTGCTCTTTTTGAAGCAGGAATGCTGCTCCTTATCTCTGACTTGGTAAATAGGAGGAATTATTGGATCAGAGTGCCTCAGTATCAAGTAAAGGGTCTAGAAATGCTTTAACATGAGTTAGATGTTTCTTAACACCATCTCCAATCCCCTTAACAACAACCAATGTCACTTCTCTCAGGGTTTGCCAGGCTCTCCAGGTGTCAAAGGCATTGCTGGCCCAAAGGTAAATAAATCACCTTGAGTGTTGACTCTCTTGTAATGCTTTAGCTGTGCTTATCAAGGTCTGAGGTCTTCAGAGAAATGATATTAACTTTCTGCTGTGGCAGGAGGTCAGCCTTTGGCTGAAGGAATTAAATATATTCTTTTATCCACTTCAGCCCTGTGCTTTTTTCATGCTGCTTCTGCTACAGGCAGTGGTTTCCATGATTCCAGGCATTAAATACTGCTTAATAAAGGCCATTGCCTTTCAAATTCATGGAAGTCACTGGGAGGAATGATCTGAAAGTTAAACGAGAACCAAAATGAAGATGGAAGTTAAAGAATGAATAGTTTCCCTCCCTTCTCCTCCCTTCTCCTCCCTTCTCCTCCCTTCTCCTCCCTTCTCCTCCCTTCTCCTCCCTCCCTCTTCTTTATTATTTTTCAAATTTATTTGTCCACTCCTTTCTTTGTTTATTTAGACCTCATTGACCTCCTTACTCTTTTGCTTGTCAAATGGAAGAGCAAAGCATTGGCTTGTCTGACATCTCTCCTCTTCTGCTCAACAGGGTAACAGAGGTCCTCCTGGGGTGCCAGGTTTGATGGGAAATTCTGGCAAGCAGGTAAGGTCACTGAGCTTATGCCAAAGATCTTGAGAGGGAAACAAAAGAAAAAGCAAAGCTTTGAGTTGTGCACAAAGCCTCACTTCTTGCATTTGTTGCCTTCTTCCTATGCACAACACAGGGTGAACAGGGGCCAGAGGGAGAAGCAGGTCCAACAGGACCCCGGGGACCACCTGTGAGTACTGAGCCACTTCCTAACTGAGCTGATGGAACATTGCAGCATCTCAACTTCAGCCATGAGGGAAAAATATTGTTCAGCACAAGGCCTAATTTTTCAGTTAAATATGGATTCACAGAGTGGTCTGGGTTGGAAGGGACCTCCAAAGCTCATCCAGTCCAAGCCCCTCTGCACTCAGGAGGGACATCCTCAGCCAGATCATGTTGCTCAGAGCCCTGTCCAGCCTCACCTTGAATATCCCCAGGGATGGGGCCTCAACCACCAATCTGGGCAACCTGTTCCACTACCCTCATGGGCTGTGCTAGGGTACAGAGTTCCACTTCCCTCCAGAGTGGCTGCAGTATGGATTGAGGTTACACAAGGCTGATCTAATTCCTTTGCTGTTAGTCCTTCTGTGAGAGTCAGAGAGCTGAAGAAAATGTCACACATCTAACCTCAGCATGATCACAGACTCACAGCAACACCCAGGCTGGCAAAGCCCCTCAGGATCACCAAGCCCAACCTAGAACCCTGCTCTGCAGGAGTCACCTTAAACCACAGCCCCAAGCACCACATCCAGACCACCCTGAAACACAGCCAGGCTGGGGGACTCCACCACCTCCCTNCTTCCCAAGCCAGCTGGGCTCTTCTCAGTGGTGCCAGGTGATAGGGCAAGAGGATCATCTGGATCCAACCTTTCAGCATCCACAGCTCTTCCCAAGCCAGCTGGGCTCTTCTCAGTGGTGCCAGGTGATAGGGCAAGAGGATCATCTGGATCCAACCTTTCAGCATCCACAGCTCTTCCCAAGCCAGCTGGGCTCTTCTCAGTGGTGCCAGGTGATAGGGCAAGAGGCAAAAGTCCCCAGGGTTTCTCTGATATGTGAAGAAAACTTTCCTTGGGGGATGATACTCCTCTGTTTCAAACTAAACATGATGATGCTGGCCAGGCTGTGGGCTCCATAATCAATCACTTCTGCAAGCTTCTGTCTTGCCCCCAGTCTCAGCTTGAGGCTGAGATAAAGAATATCAAGAGGATGGGGCTGGGCTCTTTGCAGTGGTGCCCAGGGGCTGCACTGGATGACCTTGGAGGTCTTTTCCAGCTGAAACAATTCTCTGAAGCTAAACATAATCATTATTCAGGGCTCTTTAAAGGAACTACAGATGAAAAATAGCTCACTGTTTGATGCTCTAGATGCAAACTTACTTTCTTATCACTAATTAACTTCCTTTCTCCATTTTGTACTGACCACAATTTGGTTGTATTGGTTTGGTTTTTTTGTTTTTGTTTTTTTTTCTTGCTCTGCTTTGGTTCTAATACCACAGAACCCCAGAATGCCAGGTTGGAAGGGACCCCCAGAGATCATCTGGATCCAATCTTTCAGCATTCACACTTTGTGAAGAGAGAGAAAACAGAGGCAAGGCTTTAGGATGTCTTGCTGGTCTCTGGGGTGACAAACAGAAAAGTGATTGCATTTAAGCTGCATGAAGTATTTCTCTCCAGCTGACAGGGTTGTTAATAACTGACCTTGCNGGCTCTTCTCAGTGGTGCCAGGTGATAGGGCAAGAGGATCATCTGGATCCAACCTTTCAGCATGCACAGCTCTTCCCAAGCCAGCTGGGCTCTTCTCAGTGGTGCCAGGTGATAGGGCAAGAGGCAAAAGTCCCCAGGGTTTCTCTGATATGTGAAGAAAACTTTCCTTGGGGGATGATAGAGCCCTGGAACAGGCTGTCCAAAGAGGTTGTGGATTTTCCTTCTCTGAAGGCTTTCCAAACCCACCTGGTTCCTGTGCAACCTGCTCTGGATCAACCTGCTATAGCAGAGGGGATGGACTGGTGGTCTCCAGACACCCCTCCCAGCCCCCACCACTCTGTGATCCTGGGGGATTTCATGAGCACACACTGCCTAGGATGGAACAGAGGTATCTTCACTTTCCCATACACCCAACTTGCACCCATTTACTTTTGTGTTTAACAGTGTTGGGTGCACTAGAAAAACGTCCCAGCCCCTCTTCTTCCTGAGCTGGTATTTTGTGTACTTGTAACAGGGCTAAGAGTTCTAATTGACTCAGACTGAAGTAATTGGCCACTCTGATAATGCCCTGTAATCTGCCCAGCTATGCTTTTAATCCTTGCAATGTGAGCATGAATGTACAAAGCCAGCAGAACAGGAGCTGACATGCAAGGTCAGTTATTAACAACCCTGTCAGCTGGAGAGAAATACTTCATGCAGCTTAAATGCAATCACTTTTCTGTTTGTCACCCCAGAGACCAGCAAGACATCCTAAAGCCTTGCCTCTGTTTTCTCTCTCTTCACAAAGTGTGAATGCTGAAAGATTGGATCCAGATGATCTCTGGGGGTCCCTTCCAACCTGGCATTCTGGGGTTCTGTGGTATTAGAACCAAAGCAGAGCAAGAAAAAAAAACAAAAACAAAAAAACCAAACCAATACAACCAAATTGTGGTCAGTACAAAATGGAGAAAGGAAGTTAATTAGTGATAAGAAAGTAAGTTTGCATCTAGAGCATCAAACAGTGAGCTATTTTTCATCTGTAGTTCCTTTAAGGAGCCCTGAATAATGATTATGTTTAGCTTCAGAGAATTGTTTCAGCTGGAAAAGACCTCCAAGGTCATCCAGTGCAGCCCCTGGGCACCACTGCAAAGAGCCCAGCCCCATCCTCTTGACCCCTACCCTTTAGGTATTGATCAGCATTGATCAGATCCCCTCTCAGTCTTCTCCTCTAAAGAATAAAGAGCCTCAGGGCTCTCAGCACCTCCTCATGAGAGATGCTCCAGTCCCCTAAGCAGCTTCATGGTCCTCTGTTGGACTCTGTCCAGCAGTTCCCTGCCTCTCTTGAGCTGGGAAGCCCAGAACTGGACACAATACTCATCAGAGCAGAATAAAGCTGAAGGAGAACCCCTGGAGCTCCTCTGGACCTGCTGGAGCTGGTCCAAAGGAGGCCACCAAGATGATCAGAAGGCTGGAACACCTTTCCCGTGAAGCCAGGCTGAGGGAGTTGAGGCTGCTCAGCCTGAAGAAGGGAAGGCTCTGGGGAGACCTTAGACCTGCATTTCTTAAAGGTCTTTTCCAACTGAAATACTTCTGTGAGTCTCTGAGGCTCTTACCTCAGGTAGGGACAGATACCCCTGCAAGAAACAAGTTCCAAAAGTACCATTTTTAGTCAATCACTTTTCTTCCTTGGCAACCTTGAGTTGGCACAAGAGTAGAAAACCTTGCCCAGGTTCATTTGTGTTTAGTTTGCTCTTCATCTGCTCAGCAAAGCAGAAAAAAAATAACATGGAAATGTTGCATTTTGGTCTCTAAATCAAACATCATCTCCACTCCACTCCACTGCTTTGCTGCTAACTCTCGTGTGTGCTCCAGGTTGTGCCAACCAGTCCAAATAATTACCCAACTCAGTTGTGATTTTTTAAACCTTTCTAAGCCAGTCCTCATGGCAGGTGGCCCAGAGGAAGCAATCCTCAAACATCAGTGTCATTCCTAATGAGTGGAATTCAGCCATGCTCCCTAAACTGCTTAACCACTTTGGGGTTTGGGGGTTTGTTTTTAATTCATATTTGCAGAGATTTTGGAAGGTTTTAGTTTTCATATTGTGTCTGCAGAGAAAATACTGCCCCCTGCCCCCTGCATTTTCCTCCATCCTTAAAGTGGCTTGGATTTAACCTGTGAGCTGCTAACATTTGGAGAACCTGCATCTCATCTGGTGGACTTGCAGAGAAAAGGAAGCTTGGAACACTTAACAACCATGCAGCTTGCCCAGCAAGCCAGCAGATATTTGTTGGTCAGGGTTTAGGATGTAATGTGGGACACACAGGAGAGTTGTGCTGCCAATCAGGCAGGCTTAGGCTGGAGAGGTGGGCAGGGAGAAACTGAATGGAAGCCAGCAAGGGCAAGGGGAGAGGCTTGCAGCTGGGGAAGAACAACCTCATGGACCAGTGTAGGTTGTTCTGCATTTAGGTTGGAAGTGCATTATTCTGCATGTAGGTTGGAAGTGCATTATTCTGCATGTAGGATGTGCATTATTCTGCATGCATGTAGGTTGGAAGTGCATTATTCTGGATGCATGTAGGTTGGAAGTGCATTATTCTGCATGCATGTAGGTTGGAAGTGCATTATTCTGCATGTAGGATGTGCATTATTCTGCATGTTGGTTGGAAGTGCATTATTCTGCATGTAGGTTGGATGTTAGGAAGCACTCCCTCATATAAAGAGTAATTAGAATCTGGAATGGACCTCCCTGGGCAACCTGTTCCAGTGTCTCACCACCTTCACTGCCAAGAAGTTCTTCCTAATCTCCAGTCTAAATCTGCCCTCCTCATGCTTCAACCCATTTCCTCTCATCCATTCACTACAAGCCCTTGTAGTTAACTCCCTTTGTGGCTTTCTTGTTGCATTTAATGCTGACTGAATATTGTGGTTAACTAAAAATGTTCCCACTCCTCAGGAGCTTTCAGTGTTTTCAGTGCCTGGGATATTTTACGACCAGGAGTGATGATTAAGGTTAACTGTCAGAGGAATTCATTCAATGTTAAAGGGGGGGGGGGGGGAAAATCTTGTTNCGGGGAAATATCTTGCTTTATTCTCTGTTAGTAGGAAATATTGCAGGGAGTAATGATGTGCTTCTCTTTCCTATAAGGGTAGCAGAGGAGAGCCAGGTCCTGCAGGTCCTCCAGGTATCCCAGGGAAGTGGGTAAGCAGCTTCTTTCCACATTCAGTTCTCCTGTTTACTTTCCAGGAACTCCAGCATCATCTGGAGCTACACTTCCCCCATTTATCTCTGCAGGGAGCTGCAAACAGTGTTGAAGAGAGTGATCGAGTGGTTTGGGTGGTTTTCAATCCTCTGGGACTCTTCCTCACCCTCCCCTCACCTTCCCCTCGCCCTGCCCTGCCCTCCCCTTGCCCTCCCCTTCCCTCGCCACAGCCCAACCCCACCAATGCTGTGATGTGCAAAAGTGGGTTGCACACATGCATGTGGGCTGTGTGTCGTGGGGGAAGAGAGCAGAGAAAGACTGCCTGGCTTTCTGCTAGCAGCTGCTGCTGAGGCATGGGGCAGCTGCTGAATGGCAGCTTTGAGCAGGGCTCCAGCAGTTTCCACAGCAGCAGGCAGAAGCCTGGTTGGGCAGGCTGGGGCTGAAAGAGCCTGCTGTTAGCAGAGGAATGTGCAAAGCAGGGAGCAGGAGCTCAGCAAGCATTTTTTAAGAGCTCCAGGCTGCCACGGAGGGACTGGGGGGTTGTGTGGCAAGCCCTGCCAGCCTTTCTTTCTGCTGTGTTTGGCAGCAGTAACATCATAACGAGACACTGTTTGAAGAGCTGTGCTTTGGCTCAGCCCTGTTTTCAGCAGATAATCTTGCACCAAGCTGGGCCTGTGCTGAGAAGAGGATTCTGACCCTATCTGCTCCTTAGGGTGTGACCTTCCCTTACTCATTCTACACCAGACTGGGTAAATTTATATCCTTGGCTTATTTTCACAGGGTCCCCAGGGTGATATTGGACTTCCTGGACTGCCAGGACCTCCAGGCCTGCCTGGTAGTAAGGGTGACCGGGTAAGAGATGCTCTCATCCAGACAGGCTGCACTTTGGCATCAGGAGGAAGTGCAATAACTGCAGCACTGCTCTCAGTTCTCACATGAATTAGTGTCTGCTTGCTGCTTTTGTGTGTGGATCTGTTAGCTGCTTGAAGGCAGTGCTCTAGCTTCCCATTAAACACTTGGAGCTCATAAAATATAGAGGAAAAGTTGTAGCAGTGCTACTTAAGGGACTGAAGTAAGATTGCTGCCTTAAATTTTTCATATATATATATATTTTTTTTTTCCTTTAGTTTGAATCATTTAAAAGCCTTAATCATATTGCACATGGTTGACTCAACCTGGTATGAAATTGTAAGTCAGAGTCTCTGGTGACTGAAGAGCTTTGGAACTTCAACCCTGGTCTACAGTACAGTCCAAGGCTTAGGACCTGCTATGGGAACTCCCAGGCTGTTGGGATGTGTGGAGCACAGGAGGAGAAGGCTGAGGGAGCTGGAGTTGTTCAGCCTGGAGAAGAGGAGGCTAAATAATACCTGGTCCTACAGCTGAAATGCTTTTAGAAACAGATGACATAGATTTGAAATCAATCAGCTCACTCATTTGCTTCCTCCTTACTTCCTGCCTTGTCTACACAGGTCCATTTTGCTACTGGATTCTGAGATGAAGCATAAAACCATGCTTTATGTTTTAGAAGCAATCTCAGCTTTAAGATCCAAGCCACTTCACTTCCTAGTGGTCAAAATTTCAGAGACAATTCTGCTGAACCACAGGAATGAAGCAGCAGGCAGGAGAAGATGGTGACTGACCTTGTGGATGCCTCACTGTGCTTATCCCACATGAACAGGGCTAGTATGGCCTGGAGCAGTACAGAATATTTAACAGGCCTTGTGAAAGTGATACAGCTCCTGCATTTCCCCCCCTCTAAAAGCAATATGCAGAGCAGAGATGTAGCTGCTGCAGCAGCATCTACCACGTTTGACAGGCAGGTTTGCACCACCCAGCACAGCAGCAGCAGGGGCACTCCATCTCCCAGGCTGTTACTTGCCTTCGGTCTGTCACCTTAATTACAGAGTAGGATTTATTTAAGTGCTTTTATTGTCACCTTGAAAAGCTTGCAGCTATAAAGGTCTCCTGCATTAGTGCCAGATGGCAGGGGAGGTGGAGGATCATGATAGTGCTTTTGAATCTGCTGTTTCAAGTCCNAGCAGAGCTGCTGCAGCCCTCTCAGCATCTTGGTGGCCTCCTCTGGACCCACTCCCAACAGTTCCATGTCCTTCCTGTGCTGGGGGCTCCAGGACTGCACACAGGACTGCAGATGGGGTCTGATATAAAATCTTTCCATTTTTAGGGCTCAGTGGGTGAACCAGGACCTAAAGGTGAACAGGTAAGTCCCATGGTCATGATGCTTTCAAGTCACACTGCCCAACTGCTGTGTTGGCTAAAGCTGAAGGCTGACAGCTTGTCTTGTCTTGTCTTTGTGCTGCAGGGTGCACCTGGAGCAGAAGGAGATGCAGGAGAAAAGGGTGACTTAGTAAGGTGTTATTTTCTCTTCACCTGCTCACATATTGCCTTGTCACAAATGAAAGCCTCCAAGTGCTGCTGGGGGGCCTCAAGCATGGAGTTTGAGCACTGGAAGGCACATTTCAGTTTTACCTTAAGTGAGCATTGCAGAGCTCAGCAGCTCTATCATCAGCCTGGTGAAACAGGAGCACAGAATAGCAATGCTCTGAACTCAGGCTTGATGGAGATACTTTGTGCTGCCTTTATCCTTGAAAACAAAGTGTGGCTGCTAGGTAGAATGGTCTGGGAAGAGGCTGTGGCACCCTGATATTGCTGGAGGAAGGTATGTTGGGAACTGACCTGTGAGAAAGAGAAATGCAGCTCCTGTGGGCTCCAGCCAGCAAAGCCACAACCTCCCCTTTCTAGAGGGTGTAGGACACAGTGCTCAGATTGTGTGCTGCAAAGGAGCATTTTCTTTTCCTTGCACTCTGCAACTCTGATTTCTAAAGCTAATTAACAGATGTTAAATCTATTTATTAACAAAGTGGCCTTCCTGGCCTTTAAAAAAGCAATTATTTACTCAATGACATCTAGGAACTGGGAAAATGCAATTTTCAGAGAGCTCCCCAAGAGGTGTCCCCAAACAAGAAGAATGAATCCCTCATTTCACAGGGCACTACAAGGTTCTGAAACTTTTTACTCTTTTTGTTCCAATTCAGAGGGAGAACCAAAAACTTCTTGTGGGAATACAAGAAAGAGAAATGCAAGAAAGAGAAATAATCAGCACAGTTCATTCTTTACACAGCTTCATCTTTGCCCTTCCTTGCATTTGCCCCTTCCTGCATTTGCCCTTCCTTGCTTTGCCCCTTCCTTGCATTTGCCCCTCCTTGCTTTGCCCCTTTCCTTACATTTGCCTCTCCCTTGCATTTGCCCTTTCCTTGCATTTGCCCTTTCCTTGCATTTGCCCCTTTCCTTGCTTTGCCCCTTTCCTTGCTTTGCCCCTTTCCTTGCTTTGCCCTTTCCTTGCTTTGCCCCTTTCCTTGCATTTGCCTCTCCTTGCATTTGCCTCTCCTTGCATTTGCCCTTCCTTGCACTTGCCCCTTCCTTGCTTTGCCCCTTCCTTGCATTTGCCCCTCCCTGCTTTGCCCCTTCCTTGCATTTGCCCCTTCCTTGCATTTGCCCCTCCTTGCATTTGCCCTTTTCCTTGCATTTGCCCCTCCCTTGCATT
>WBNM01032739.1:17049-37587 GCA_013399055.1 Ramphastos sulfuratus | reverse complement strand
TAATTACCCCTTCCGTGGCAACCGCCTAAACTTTTCGTTTGTTGATTTTATTTTTAAGATGAGAGCATTCCTTTGCTCTATGGTTATCACTGACTGATAGGCAAAGCAATTCATTACTACAAAGAGCACATCTTACCTGAGAACTTTTCCCTCCCATAGCTTCTCTAAACTCAGAGTTTTCTCTGTAGTCTCAATAAATTCCTCTGCAAGTTCTTCTATGTCTTTCGTGAAGTCCAGATCAGGTCCCACAAATCTCTGTGGATCGCTTTGGGTGCCTGCAGTACTTTTTCACAGAAGTAAACAGGGAGGCAATAAGGAATTTCACAGAAATAAGGGAAAGTGTAGAATCATAGAATGCTAGGGTTGGAAGGGACCTCAAAGATCACCCAGTTCCAACCCCCTGCCACAGGCAGGGACACCTCCCACTAGTACAGGTCACTCAAGGCCTCGTCCAACCTGGCCTTGAACATCTCCAGGAAGGGAGCAGCCACAACCTCCCTGAGCAAACTGTGCCAGTGCCTCACCACCCTCACTGCAAACAACTTCTCCATAACATCGTCTAAATCTCCCCTTTGCCAGTTCAAACCCATTGCCCCTCGTCCTGTCATTACAAGACCTTGTCAATAGTCCCTCCCCAGCCTTCCTGTAGGCCCCCTTCAGATACTGGAAGTAGTTACGAACTAGGAGCAAGTATCTGAAAAATGTGTGTATACTCATAGCAATAACCTGTTTCTGTTTTTTTTTTATAATTATTATTTTATAACTATGTTATAACTACTCCCACAGCATCCTTCTGGCTAAACTGAGGCAGTGTACTCTGGATGGTCACGAAGTGAGGTGGATGGGAACTGGTTGAAGGAAAGAAGTCAGAGAGTTGTGGTCAATGAGATGGAGTCTAGTCTGAGGCTTGTGACTAGTGGAGTCCCACAGGGGTCAGTACTGGGACCAGCTCTGTTCAATGTATTCATCAATAATCTGGGTGAGGGTGTAGAGTGCACTGTCAGCAAGTTTGCTGATGACACCAAACTGTATTGAGTGGCTGCCACAGCAGAAGGCTGTGCTGCCATTCACTGAGACTTGGACAAGCTGGAGCGGTAGGCAGGGAAAAATTGAATGAAATTCAACAAGGGCAAGAGTAGAGTCTTGCAGGTGGGAAAGAATGACCCCAGGGATCAGGTTGGGGACTGACCTGTTAGAAGGCAGTGAAGGGGAAAAGGATTTGGGGATTCTAGTTGATGGCAGGTTGACTGTGAGGCAGCAATGTGCTCTTGTGTCCAGGAGGAGCAATGCCATTCTGGGGTGTATTAGAAGGGCTGGTAGGAGGTTGAGAGAGGTTCTCCTGCCCCTCTACTCTGCATCTAGAATATTGTGTCCAGTTCTGGGCCCTCCAGTTCAAGAGGGACATAGAACTGCTTGAGGGAGTCCAGCACAGAGCCACAAAGATCATTAAAGGAATGGAATATCTCTGTTATGAGGAGAGCCTGAGGGAGCTGGGACTGTGCTGCTTGGAGGAGACTGAGAAGAAATCTCAGCAATGGTTCTAAAGATGTAAAGGTGAGTGCTAGGAGGCTGTAGCCAGGCTCTGCTGGGTGATGCCCAGTGACAGGACAAGGGGCAATGGGTGGAAGCTGAGGCATAGGAAGTTTCATTTAAACATGAGAATTTTTTCACTGTGAGAGTGACAGAGCACTGGAACAGGCTGCCCAGGGGGGTTGGAGTCTCCCTCTCTGGAGATATTCAAAACCCACCTGGGTGTGTTCCTGTGTGATCTAGCATAGGTGATCCTGCTTTGGCAGGGGGGTTGGACTGGATGAGCTTTTGAGGTCCCTTCCAGCCCTTGACATTCTGATTCTGTGATTCTAAGGTTATGCATTTACACAACTTTTCTTTAGTTTAATCTCATTAGCGTGAAAGTTGCAGCACCAACTCTCAAAAATTCAGAAAACATGGGAGTGAAAACCTACTGAGCTGGAGCTGCTCACCTATGTCAGTAACCCATTTCTGGCAGCAGCCAAAGACAAACATACACAGGAAAGTCTTTGGTGTTTCTGAACACACTCAACTTTTCTCCCTGTTTTATCATAAGCACAGGTGCTTGTTCTTTGATAGTCCACATCCTAAAGTTCAACCTGTCTTATTGCATCTAGAACAGGCTCCCCCAAGAGGTTGTGAAGTCTCCTTCTCTGGAGACTTATAAGGCCTGTGAGGATGCATTCCTGTGTGACCTGAGCTAGATTGTCTGGTCCTGCTCTGGCAGGGGGGTTGGACTGGATGATCTCTTTGGGTCCCTTCCAGCCCCTGACATCCTGTGAGCCTGTGATCCAAGGCAACACGCTGGAACCAGAACAGGTAAGCTGTTCAGTGTCACCAGATGAAATATAAGTAGATGATAGGGTGCTTCTAGATGACATGCTCCCTTTTTGCTTGAAAAGCAGGAAAAATGGTGTTTCTTGTTACATATTTTTTACAAACACAAAAGTGTCTGTTGTTAGGAAAACCTATACAGTTTGTATTTGGGATGTGACAACTTAGGTTTTTTTCAGTTAAGTGCAAACCCACTTTTCCAGCTGAAACCAGGACAAATCTATAAAACTAGTACCCTGTTATCACAGCTGATTCTCCCTGATGTTAGCGTCCAGCTAAACCCCTGCTATATCTATTCCCTATATCATACTGCCATCTGGTGGCTGCTCAAGAGCACAACAACTTTACAACAAACTTGCCCAATTACATCTGAAGTCCATCGTCCAAACATCTCTTTATAGAACGACATTATTTATTCTCCTAAGGCATCATAAATAAAGAAATAATCACCTTTAGCATGTTACTAGGCAGTTGCATTCTGTTCAATCTTATAGGAAGATGCTTCCTCCCTGGAGGTGTTCAAGGCCAGGTTGGATGAGGCCTTGAGTGACCTGTACTAGTGGGAGGTGTCCCTGCCTATGGCAGGGGGTTGGAACTGGATGATCTTTGAGGTCCCTTCCAATTTTACCATTCTATGATTCTATGAAGTTCAAACTATCTTACAGGGAAATCCTGCACAGCAAAAATATTGTTATTTATCAGAAGCACAACTAACTGGCACGTAAGCTCCACTTACCAAAATATAATCAAGAGTTACATTCCTTTCTCGTCAAACTTGTATATGAACAACAGTTTTCAGCATAATCCTTGTTGGTAAAGAAAAATCTCATGAAACAGATTCACAAACCAAAGCCAAAATATAAAACACTGTTTTCAAAATCATAGAATGGTAAGGTTGGAAGGGACCTCAAAGATCATCTAGTTCCAACCCCCTGCCATAGGCAGGGACACTTCCCACTAGTACAGGTCACTCAAGGTCTTGTCCAACCTGGCCTTGAACACCTCCAGGGAGGGAGCAGCCACAACCTCCCTGGGCAACCTGTGCCAGTGTCTCACCACCCTCACTGCAAACAACTTCCTCCTAACATCTAGTTTAAATCTCCCCTCTGCCAATTTAAACCCATTGCCCCTTGTCCTGTCATTGCAAGACCTTATCAATAGTCCCTCCCTATGCTTCCTGTAGGCCCCCTTCAGATACTGGAAGGCTACTACAAGGTCCCCTGGAAACCTTCTTTTCTCTTTCACTCCCTCCCTGATCCTCATCTGTTCAGATACCCCCAGAGCTGTCTGTAAATTCAGACTATAAGATTAAAAGAAAGTTCAATCTTAAAACAATCAAGTTCTAGGTTGCTTCAGTGCAGGTTATTTTGATCCCAACTTGGCCAACAGTCAGTAGGGTTTTGTAAAATGCATTCAGCATATCATGGAAGGTGCATGTCCTGGTTTCCCAAGGCATGAACCCATTGTCCCCCTTCCCTCTGCTGGAGGAGGGAAAGTAGAGCACAGGGAGAAACAAGATTTGCCCAGGCTTGTACTTCCCAAATAGGGGAAAACAAGCTCCTGACTTTTCCTAATATGGTCAGGTTTGGCAAACTGCCATTCTGACAGGTGAATCTCTGTGGTCTAAGAGGCCATCACAATTTGAGCAATCAATAAATAGGCTTTGGCCACATGACTTTGGGCTTTTGCTTTCGTTTTGCTCTGCCTGCTGAGCCCTGCCACATTATGCTCTGCTTTGCCTGCAACGGCTCTGAAGGCCCCAACAGAATTCCCTTCGAGTTTTGGGTACTGTCTGACACTATTTTGTGAGTAAATACTTCAAGCCTCTTGTAATCACTAATTGCCTTCTGCCATAAGCAGAAAAGAGCTTTCTACATCCATCTAATGGCTAAGCAGGATAATGAACCATAAGTGGTGTATTGACCACCAAGAACCTTCTCTTCCAGTTTTAATGATTGCTTTTGCTGCTTAACCTCTCAAAGTGTTCCAGTTCTGCCTGTTCCCTGTGTGTATAGATTTCCAAACCCTGGGTTTTGAATCTTGTAAGTAAGTTTTCTGGCAAGATTTGATGTCAATAAACAGTTTCCATGGTTACTAACAATCTTTGCCTGGATATCAAAATTAACATCGATTATTGATTTTGCATCATTCGTAACACAGCAGCCTCAAACTTTACTGGATTAGGAGGTAGAACAATTCCTTACAGCATTTCAGTTCTTGTAAATGGAGTTTTTAAAAGCAGGTTTCTTTTGTTCAGCAGGTGGCATTTAGTGCAATTAACAGCTGCATTTTAGCTACTGTTTTTGAACACAGAATTTTAATATTACTAACACTCCTATTGCCTGAAATTTGATGCACCTAGAAGCACTTATATTTGGCAAAGAACAGGAACACTAACTACTTACTGAAAACTTTCTAGCACTGTGCTATTTAAGCATGAACAAGTGGCCAGAGCTTAGAATCACAGAATGGTAAGGTTGGAAGGCACCTCAAGGATCATCTAGTTCCAACCCCCTGCCACAGGCAGGGACACCTCCCACTAGTACAGGGCACTCAAGGCCTCCTCCAACCTGGCCTTGAACGCCTTCAGGGAGGGAGCAGCCACAACCTCCCTGAGCAACCTGTGCCAGGGTCTCACCACCCTCACTGCAAACAACTTCCTCCTAAGAGCTTGACCAGAATAACAACCACCACATTAGTTAAAACACAAATCCAGTGAGGACTTCTAAAAAACCAACAGTACTCTATCTCTTTACACAGGATTTACCACAGATTTTTTTTCTTTTTTCCTTAGAAAATACCTCCTGAACTTTAAACTGAGAACTATACTCACAAACCAGCTTAAAATTAAAATAATTAAAATAAATATATTTTTTAAAATTTAAAATTTTTTTTAAATAAATATAAATAAAATAATCCCTTAAAATAGTTGCAAGTATTCAGAGAAGTGGAGCATAAGAGCAGCATTTTAACCCACATCATTTTCCTTCCAAACGAGACGCAGGCTTTGCAACCCCATGTACATTTCTCCTTGGTTTGGAAGCACTGCAAACCATTATTTCTCTGGGGAACAAAGATGCTTTTACTCATATAGGAGTATATGCCTGGGCTGAGTGCTGGCTCCAGGGCTCCTGGTGTTGCCCAGACTCCCTGCCACCGGCAGGTTGCACAGATACAATGACGAGTCAGCAATTCCATTTCCTCAGCCCTCCTCACTGACCTGGGATCTGCAATGCTTGAGTTGATAAAGCAACACAAAAAGGCCTTCTTGGCATCTAATTTTGTCTGCTATAGCCAACTGTTTGATATACAGCAGGTGCACACATAACACAGGCTGAATCATGTGAACATTAACCATTTCTGCTAATTTGATGTGAGTCTCTTGCAAATAATCCTAACCCAGCAACCATTTGGCCTCACACTGCACAAACAGAGCAGAAAGCAGATAAGTAGCAAATGTAACAGAGAATCAGAGTCTGTTTACCAACTGCTTTTTCATACAAGAGGAAACCTGAACTACCCACCCCCTAATGTGAGCAAAACTGCTGTCTGCCACAGTAAGATCTCTCTGAAAATACAGAGAAATAAATCAATGTGCTTAGAAAATAACACTTTTGTTTTTGTGATCTTTGTAGTTCTAAGTCCAGGAAAACCTAAGCTAAATTTTCTTTTAGGTATTGAGAAATCTAACAAACACAAATCTAGGGGGTCTGAGCTACAAGGGCAAATCCTATCACATTCTGCAGTGGAATTAAGAGTACAGGCAATACATTAAGTTTCCACGCATGTGTATTTGTGAATATCAATGTTAGACCATAGCACACTGTGGAGAATGGATTTTATCTCATTTGCATGCTCTGAATTTTACTCTGTGCTCCACTAAGATGAGGTGGGGAGTGGAACATTCTAGAAATGTTGGACAATTGACTAAAGATGCCCCATCCCTTGGATAGACCCAGATTTCACAACCAGGGGTGGAGAGCAGGAGGTGGTATCACACCTGGGTAAGCACCCGGTGGTCCCAGAACATAACAGGTAGGGGAGTGGTGGATTTCTGTCTTCATCTGTGAATTTGCAAGTGGCAAAGTGACATCCTTGATTTGCTACTGCTCTGTATGTAAGATGCTTATGTCCTAGGAAGTGTGTTAACCTTCTTGACATCACCTTGCTAGCAGCCAGCCCTGCTCAGGATCATGATAAACTTGATGTCTCGTTTCTGCATGTGGACAGGACTTTGCACCGTGGGTGACAAATCCACTTTTGGGACAACAAGAAGAGCAGGAAAAATGTGTCCTTGGCTGTGGGAGCATCTAAACATACCTCTTAAATATCTCCTTATTCCTCTGCTTTGAGAGATTGCTGGGCCTGACTGGCAAGGGAATCANTTTAGTGCAATTAACAGCTGCATTTTAGCTACTGTTTTTGAACACAGAATTTTAATATTACTAACACTCCTATTGCCTGAAATTTGATGCACCTAGAAGCACTTATATTTGGCAAAGAACAGGAACACTAACTACTTACTGAAAACTTTCTAGCACTGTGCTATTTAAGCATGAACAAGTGGCCAGAGCTTAGAATCACAGAATGGTAAGGTTGGAAGGCACCTCAAGGATCATCTAGTTCCAACCCCCTGCCACAGGCAGGGACACCTCCCACTAGTACAGGGCACTCAAGGCCTCCTCCAACCTGGCCTTGAACGCCTTCAGGGAGGGAGCAGCCACAACCTCCCTGAGCAACCTGTGCCAGGGTCTCACCACCCTCACTGCAAACAACTTCCTCCTAAGAGCTTGACCAGAATAACAACCACCACATTAGTTAAAACACAAATCCAGTGAGGACTTCTAAAAAACCAACAGTACTCTATCTCTTTACACAGGATTTACCACAGATTTTTTTTCTTTTTTCCTTAGAAAATACCTCCTGAACTTTAAACTGAGAACTATACTCACAAACCAGCTTAAAATTAAAATAATTAAAATAAATATATTTTTTAAAATTTAAAATTTTTTTTAAATAAATATAAATAAAATAATCCCTTAAAATAGTTGCAAGTATTCAGAGAAGTGGAGCATAAGAGCAGCATTTTAACCCACATCATTTTCCTTCCAAACGAGACGCAGGCTTTGCAACCCCATGTACATTTCTCCTTGGTTTGGAAGCACTGCAAACCATTATTTCTCTGGGGAACAAAGATGCTTTTACTCATATAGGAGTATATGCCTGGGCTGAGTGCTGGCTCCAGGGCTCCTGGTGTTGCCCAGACTCCCTGCCACCGGCAGGTTGCACAGATACAATGACGAGTCAGCAATTCCATTTCCTCAGCCCTCCTCACTGACCTGGGATCTGCAATGCTTGAGTTGATAAAGCAACACAAAAAGGCCTTCTTGGCATCTAATTTTGTCTGCTATAGCCAACTGTTTGATATACAGCAGGTGCACACATAACACAGGCTGAATCATGTGAACATTAACCATTTCTGCTAATTTGATGTGAGTCTCTTGCAAATAATCCTAACCCAGCAACCATTTGGCCTCACACTGCACAAACAGAGCAGAAAGCAGATAAGTAGCAAATGTAACAGAGAATCAGAGTCTGTTTACCAACTGCTTTTTCATACAAGAGGAAACCTGAACTACCCACCCCCTAATGTGAGCAAAACTGCTGTCTGCCACAGTAAGATCTCTCTGAAAATACAGAGAAATAAATCAATGTGCTTAGAAAATAACACTTTTGTTTTTGTGATCTTTGTAGTTCTAAGTCCAGGAAAACCTAAGCTAAATTTTCTTTTAGGTATTGAGAAATCTAACAAACACAAATCTAGGGGGTCTGAGCTACAAGGGCAAATCCTATCACATTCTGCAGTGGAATTAAGAGTACAGGCAATACATTAAGTTTCCACGCATGTGTATTTGTGAATATCAATGTTAGACCATAGCACACTGTGGAGAATGGATTTTATCTCATTTGCATGCTCTGAATTTTACTCTGTGCTCCACTAAGATGAGGTGGGGAGTGGAACATTCTAGAAATGTTGGACAATTGACTAAAGATGCCCCATCCCTTGGATAGACCCAGATTTCACAACCAGGGGTGGAGAGCAGGAGGTGGTATCACACCTGGGTAAGCACCCGGTGGTCCCAGAACATAACAGGTAGGGGAGTGGTGGATTTCTGTCTTCATCTGTGAATTTGCAAGTGGCAAAGTGACATCCTTGATTTGCTACTGCTCTGTATGTAAGATGCTTATGTCCTAGGAAGTGTGTTAACCTTCTTGACATCACCTTGCTAGCAGCCAGCCCTGCTCAGGATCATGATAAACTTGATGTCTCGTTTCTGCATGTGGACAGGACTTTGCACCGTGGGTGACAAATCCACTTTTGGGACAACAAGAAGAGCAGGAAAAATGTGTCCTTGGCTGTGGGAGCATCTAAACATACCTCTTAAATATCTCCTTATTCCTCTGCTTTGAGAGATTGCTGGGCCTGACTGGCAAGGGAATCACATTGAGGAGTGGCAAGCCAGCAGCTTTTGCAGCATCCAATAGGGAGAGGCAAGGATCAAAACCTCAGAGCTACTGAAAATTTGTTGTTTTTCAAGACATCAGGGGAGGTGACAGATGGAGCTGCAAATCAAAGTTAATGAGGTAGTTGTAATCTTCACCAGGCTAATTTTTTCAACATGTCAGAGGCTGTTAATGGAGCCTGTTGCCTGAGGGTATGGAGCCAAATCTGCAAAAGCATGGCCTGCACCAGGATGACTCAACCCATGGCTCAGTCCCCACTCATGGAGCAGCCTTCCTTAGGCTGCTCACTGAAGAAAAAAAAAAAAAAAAAAGAATTGGTTGGTTTACAGTTTTCTTCAAAAGTAATAGAATTACTTTTTCCATAAGCCAACAGCTACAATATCAAAGTGTTAGCAGCAATTGGTACATACTATGTAAACAAATGGGCTAAGTGCCCATGGAAGCCATGCACAATGTTTTAATACAACATTGTTCATGCAAAGAAGTGCCCCTGAAAATTATTATAAAGAACCTTCTATGGTTTCACATAAATCCTCAAAGGGAAGATAATTAGTATTACTGTTCCTATGCCACCCCTTCACTCCAGTTAACACAGGGACATTGTAGGATTCAGTTACATTTGTCCTATCAAACTGACAGTCTGTATTCCTAAGGCTGTTGGCAGCCAGCAGAAGTCAGAGCTGCCCTGAGATGGATTTAATTTACACTGGGGGACCTGCTGGAATACACTGACCTCACAATGAACCCTACCTTTTTACCCCTTCTTCTTACTTAGTCCATATGCTACCCCCATGCAGCCTATTCAGTGCATAAATATACATTGTATGCAATGCATTTTATTTTTCACCTGAAGACCTGAAATCCAGTGAATAATTTTCCCAATTCTTAAAGTAGGTCTAAGGCTGCCTCCAGGAAATTCTTTTCTGCTTTTCTTTAGAGCTGAAATATCATTTGGGCAGTTGAGTTAAAGCAGCAGAAATAATCATGCAGAGCAGTCAATACAGTTCAGAGTTCCCAGAGCACAGCTTCACAGATGGCATATGGAGGAGAAATAAAAAACTTGCTTTTAGGAAACTATTTTTTTGAAAGGCCAACAGCTATTGTAACTACCTAGCCTAGTAATACAGGCTACAGAGCTGTACTGAGTTTACAAAACCATGGCACAGAGGCTTGCCACTCTTTGCCTTGGCTGAAGTTGTCTCAATGTGCCTGCAGTTTTAGGTTTTGAGCTGGTGATTGGTTTAACTTTTTTTTTTCCTTTTCTTCCCTTCCTCCCCCTGCCTTTTTTTTTTTTAATCCTTTTTTTTTTCCCTGAACAGATGGCTAAGGTTATTTGTCACCATAGTTTTATACAGGTAGTAGTAACAAGTGATTGTTCAGCACAAACTGACATATTTATGATTAACATAGCCAAGCAGTGCAGAGGAACACAGGTCTAGTATGATATTAAAAGCCTTGAGAAGTGAGGACACAGGATGCACTGTACTGAATACAGGTCCAGGATGGTAAGAGGTGGAACACAGGCTAGCACTGAGGACCTCACAGCTATAAGCAACTCAAAGGGCAGCTCAATTGTAGGACTATAGCCAGACAAAGCCAATTTATAAGCATCAAGAGACAAGAACAGGTACCTATCAGATGTAAAAGATGCCATATAAATTCAGATGTATCATACAGAAGCAGACCAGTGGAGAACAAGCAAGGTGCAAATGCATCTTAGCAAGCATAAGTGACTCCAAGCACAGCCTGGAGTGAAAAAGCAGCAAACAGCAGTACATTCTCCCAGATAAAGGGCTCCAGATTGAGACTTGCCATAACACCACCACTATCAGCCTGTAGCCAGGGAAAGGAGAAGAAAATAAAAGTGGCTGCATAAAAAAATTGTCTTATTCTGAAAAGAATTTTTGTTTGGGAAGATTGCTGCAATACTGTTATTTGAGTGTAAGTGTGTGTAATAATAGATCTGCACTAATAATGATTTGTGGCCTCAACTGTTAAGATTCAATTCTACTAACCAGTTATTGCTTTATTGTAGCAGGTGTTAATCCCATAAGCAGGATTAATTTTGCAAGGTCTTACACTCAAGCAACAGTGATTTACATGTATAACTAACTAGAGCAGGCTCTTTACACCAAATGCTAAGTGCTATGGCCTGTCACTGCCATACTGAAGCTTTCCAACTTGCTGCATGCTGAATGGATTCCTGCCTATAAATCTCTACAATAATAAACCATAAAAACCTTGATGCTTGTACACAGTTAGCTGGCTCAAACCTCTTAGACCTTTTTTGAGTAGATATTCTCAATTTTCTAAGAACAAACACAGATGTACACACATTCTGATCAGTGTGTTTCCATTTGACTTTGTTCTATATTTTGAAAGGTTGGTTAAGACTACACCCTTCAGACAACTTGCAAAAGTGTCTTTGCATCTGTCGCGGAAGGGGTAATTAGCTACTGCGAGACGATATTTCAAAAATATTAATGTATAGTTTATTAACATTAAATATTCAGAACTCGCATCGCCCCGACCACCATTTAATAATAACAATAACAGGCTCTTTGCAACGTTATGGAAACTATAGACAGGTTATAACAGGATCTGGAAATAACTATTAAATATATATATTAACTGAACTCGATTTAAACTGGCAGAGACGGTTTTGCGGTCAGTATACTGCTTGCGGCCAGTTACGCTGCTTGCTCACAACGGACACAAGGAGCAACTTTCTGCTTATGGCAGAAGGCAATTAATAATTACCAGAGGCTTTGGTATTTACTCACAAAAAGGTATTGTCTGACAGTACCCAAGGCTCGTGGCAGGGTTGCTGTCAGTAGCCATCTTCAGGCTTAAGAGTTTCCCCAGGCTACTGGGCGCTGGAGAAAGGAGAGAGATGATCTCTGACCTGGTCCTGGCTCCCTTGGCAGCAGGGTCTCATGTGCAGGCAGGACGTGCAGTCTCGGTGTGCAGTCTGGGCACGGTGTCACGCTGGCTGTGCAGGCCGAATGCGTGGAGGCAGCAGGCAGGATGCAAGCAGACACACCTTGTAATGGCGGAAGGCACGCACCCTGTGTTCCCTGCTCCTTTTATAATACAGCCCAAAGATCAATGGGCCTTTGGACACGAGATAGCCAATCAAATGGCAGCTAACCAAGATTTGGCCACATTGGGTGAAGCCATAGGCTTGCTTTACCCTTTTTTGGGCAGATCACAGCCTTGCATAAGGCAACCCTGTGCGCCTTGTTTACCTCAGTTGCTGGGCTGACCCCAGACCCCAGACTTAGTGGCTCCAGGTTCTTTGTCCCTTTTCCCGCGGTTGCTCTCCTCAAAACAGGAGGAGGGAGAGCAGAAAAACATGCCTGGGTGAGCCAGGACATGTACAAGCCTAATTTGGCCTGTTTAGGCCTACCATGTCAGCATCTCAATGCTTTTCAGCATTTTGAAATAGATTAAATTACTACACTTCTAAAAGTACACATTCAAGTTAATTTTTCTTTCTGCATTCTAGGACCTTGTGACAAGGGCCTCTTACAGACTACTTTACAATTTATTTTGTTTTTTATTAATAAAGAGCTTCTGCTGCTCCTTTGTAGCTCTTTGTGGGTCTTGCTCAAGGGTTATCTTTGTTTTGGGTTTTTTTGGTGTTTATTTCTCCCACTACACATGCTCCCAAATATTCAAAGATTTAAATCATGTATGATATGCTTAGTGCCGCTCAATCTCGCCCTCACTTAACAAAAGACTTTCTAGTGAAGGATAAAAGGATACTCTCACATGGTGGAAGTGAAGGGCAGGAATATCACAGAATCATAGAATGTTTAGGGTTGGAAGGGACCTTAAAGAACATCCAGTTCCAACCACCCCCCGGGCAGGGGCACCTCCCACCACACCAGATTGCTCAAGACCTTGTCCAGCCCAGCCTTGAACACCTCCAGAAGGGACATCCACAACTTCCCTGCACAACCTGTTCCAATGTCTCACCACTGTCACAGTAAAGACTTTCTTCCTAATATCCAGTCTCAACCTACCTTCTTCCAGCTTAAAGCCATTATCCCTTGCCCTATCACTACAAGCCCTTGTAAACAGTCCCTCCCCCAGATTTCTTGTAGGCCACCTTCAGGGACTGGAAGGCTGCTATAAGGTCTCCCTGGAGCCTTGTCTTCTCCAGGCTGAATAGCCCCAACTCTCACAGCCTGTCCTTGTAGGGGAGATGCTCCAGACCTCTGATCACCTTTGTGGCTTTGAAGCCACTCCAACAACTCAATGTCCTTTTTGTGTTGGGGGGCCTAGAACTGGATGCAGTACTCACAAGGTTCTCTCTCCAATTTTGGCCCCAAACACTTTCCAGTAACTAATANGCTGCAGCAGCTCTGCTGTGAGGACAGGCTGAGAGAGTTG
The DNA here is from genome assembly GCA_013399055.1 of Ramphastos sulfuratus. Classification (NCBI taxonomy): domain Eukaryota; kingdom Metazoa; phylum Chordata; class Aves; order Piciformes; family Ramphastidae; genus Ramphastos; species Ramphastos sulfuratus. The sequence goes on along the minus strand of WBNM01032739.1, from coordinate 24,300 downwards.
GAGTTCTGCAGCCTGGAGAAGAGAAGGCTTCCAGGAGACCTTAGAGTAGCCTTCCAGTATCTGAAGGGCTACAGGAAGGCTGGGGAGGGACTATTGACAAGGTCTTGCAATGACAGGACAAGGGGAATGGTTTTAAACTGACAGAGGGGAGATTGAAACTGGATGTTAGGAGGTCTTTGCAGTGAAGGTCGTGAGACACTGGCACAGGTTGCCCAGGGAGGTTGTGGCTGCTCCCTCCCTGGAGGTGTTCAAGGCCTTGTGTGACCTGTAGTAGTGGGAGGTGTCCCTGCCTATGGCAGGGGTTTGGAACTAGATGATCTTTGAGGTCCCTTCCAACCTTACCATTCTATGAAATGCCCAAGAATGGAGAATAAAATTCAGGAAGAGGCATTACAAATGCAAGAGATGCAGGGCTTAGTCAGGATACTGAAGGAAACGTTTAGCAGAGTAATGAAGTTCCTGTTCTAGCTGCCTACAAAACAATAGGAACCATTGCTGCAGAACAAGATGCAGTGTGACAGCGACAGCTCTGTCAAATCCGTGTCACTCACCGTGGGGTTTGCTGTGCTGCATAGCTCCTGTTCCTGCATCTTGAGCCAACGTTGCAGGCTCTGCATGAAAGGATAGAGGCCACAGCTCAGCAAGTCCCAAGCTTCTAAGTAACCTAAACCAAAGCAGCAGCAGAATCAAAACCAGCGATACAGCAGCAACAAACCTGTCCCTTCGCCTTGTGTGCCCTCCCCCTACAGAGTGGCTTTTCCACCTGCAAAGCAATCAAGTTGCACTGCTGGCAGATGTCCTGTTTCAGAACAAACTAATTCACCACAGAAAATGCCTAAGTTGTGTGTCAGAGGGAGATAACAGAGTGTGACATTTGAGAGCGGTCTTTGAACAGCTGTTTTTCACTGTGGGGACACCACTGCACCCTCCTGTGCTTGCTAGTTTCTTTTTCTAGCCAAACCTTGTGGCCTAGAGTAGAATATAGACTTGCTCACCAAACAGTATTTCCTTGCTACTCCCAGGCTTTCATGAGATAAAGGAGCTTTGTATTCAGCAGTCCCTGAATGTGCATCCACCCAGACTGTCTAAACAGTAACTGTTCCATATCTCTGGAGTTTATCCACACCTCTCCGTACTTCAGAGAATTTAAACTTCAAAACACAAGGAAAGATTTTGTGTATTTTGAAGCTTAAGGAATAGCTTTAGGTTTCCTATTTAACTTCTCTGCTTTTGAAATTGAGAAATACTTCCAAGTGTCATTTCCCCCCCTCCCTTTGGAAAAAAAACTTCTTTTGGCAACCCTCATCATTAGGAGACTGAAATGAGGAGGAGATGAGAGACCTAGCATTTGGGCTAGCCTCATACTGAATACTCAGAACTGATAGAGAGGGGAATTTACTACATGTACATGATACTTGAAAGTCCTAGTTTTATTTATGTTCAAGTGCCAGCACTTCTGAGACTTAAGGAATAGCTTTAGTTTTCCTATTTAAACTTCTCTGCTTTTGAAATTGAGGAATACTTGCAAGTGTCATTTCCTCCTTTCCTTTGGGGGAAAAAAAAATTCTTTTGGCCATCATTATTATTAGGAGAATGAAATGAGGAGGAAATAAAAGCTAGCATTTGGGCTAGCACTCATGCTGGAGTACTCATAGTGAATATTCAGAACTGATAAACTGATAGATAGGGGAATTTACTACATGTACATGATACTTTAAGTCTCAAAAGTGCTGCCACTTGAACATAAATAAAATTAGGACTTCAAGGAACAGCTTTAGGTTTCCTATTTAAACTTCTCTGCTTTTGAAATTGAGAAATACTTGCAAGTGTCATTTTCCCCTTTCCTTTGGGAAAACTTCTGGCAACCCTTATCATTAGATTGAAATGAGGAGATTAAGAGAGCTAGCATTTGGGCTAGCACTCATACTGAATATTCAGAACTGATAGACAGAGAAATGGGGAATTTACTACATGTACATAATACTTGGAAGTCCTAATTTTATTTACATTCAAGTGCCAGCACTTTTGAGACATGTACTAATGGCACTGTCAGTCAAATCACCCTTCCTTCCTCAGGAACTGTACCTGATGTATAAAGTAATGAATTTTGAGTTGTGAAAGAAAAAAAATAAATCTTCAAAAGACATTTACCTGGCACACTCCAGTTCACATTGCAGAAATCTCTCCAAGCACTTAGACTAGATCACCTTCTGCTAAAACTAAAGCAGAAGTAGTACTCCAAGAGCACACTTTATGTACTCAAACCATTAGCATGCTTTGCACCCTTGAGTTCAGACTAGAGCTAGTCTAATGCAAATGTACATGGTGCAGGCTAAATTCTCTCCAGGTGTTTCATTTTACAGATCTATAACTCTATTAACTGGTTTCTAATGTAGCTAAAGATGGTTTATCCTCAGCTTCTGACATCTGTGATTAACAGGAAAATAAACTGAATGCACTATAATACAGTAATTTTTTTTTTATGTTAATATTTGACAAGATAAAAGCAAAAGGAACTTTTTAAGGTGGAGGTACTCATTACAAGTTTTGAAGTGCTGATAAAAATGGAAAGAAAAGTATCACAAAACATTCAGACTGAGTCCCAGGATGTAGTGGGTAGGCTAAGATTAATCTTGTCTGTTAGTTACTGCGTAATTGTCTACCCCTGAACCAGTTACCTAAACTCTGTTAATCGGTAAAAAAAAAAAGCAATAAGAACAACTAAAACCCAAATAATCCACCTTACTCCAGAGTAAACATCTAAAATTGGTCTGACAAACCAAATCTTAACTTTTGGGGTTTTGTTCTGCCTAAACATGAGTTGCTGAGATCCAGTGACACAAGACTGAATCCCACCATATGATTTTTTTTTTCCATTGGTTACACTACATTTAGAGATAATCCTAGGAGAAGAGATTTAATACTTCATAAACAATTCTACAAGCAGAGGCAACCAAAACAGAACACAGGTGAGACAAAAACCTACAGTTTTGCTTGTATTTTGGGGGCTCCTGGAAGCAGATTGCAGCCAGAATCAGGAAAAGCACACATGGCCAGAGTATTTCAGTGAGAGACAGGATCTGAAAAGATAAGCCATTGCTAATACTGGAGAAAACAGGATTTGAAAATAATTAAATTCATACACCTCTTAACAACAACCACAAAACCCCCCCAAAACACTCCCAACAGAAAAATCCCACAATGTTAAGTATGCTCTCTACAACTATTTAAGGATAAATAAGACAACTACAAGCCAATTACTAAGTAAAACTTGTATTTAAAAATCAATATAACTTTGCCAAACATACTGCTTTCAGAATACAAAAGTATTTTTTTACTTCTTCTGTTGATACTGTTTGTAATTATTTCCCTCTGGTCAACACAATGACTCTGACAATATGATGGCAGTGACACGGACAGAGGCACTGAGTGCAGCCTCAGCAAGTTTGCCAACCACACCAAGCAGTGTGGTGCAACTGACAGCTGGAGGGCAGAAATGCAGCCAGAGGGACCTGGACAGGCTGGAGAGGTGGGCACAAGCCAACCTCACAAGGTTCAACAAGACCAAGTGCAAGGTCAAGGCAATCCCAAACACAAATACAGTCTGGGTAGTGCCTGGCTGGAGAGCAGCCCTGAGAAGAGGGACTTGGGGGTGCTGGTGGATGAGAAGCTCAACATGAACCAGCAGTGTGCACTTGCAGCCCAGAAAGCCAATCAAAGCCTGGACTGCATCAGGAGAAGTGTGGCCAGCAGGTCAAGGGATGTGATTCTCCTCCTCTACTCCACTCTGGTGAGACTCCACCTGGAGTACTGCATCCAGTTCTGGAGCCTCTGGGACAAGCGGGAGGTGGAGATGCTGGAGTGTGTCCAGAGAAGGGCCATGAGGATGTTCAGAGGGCTGGAGCTGCTCTGCTATGAGGAGAGACTGAGAGTTGGGGCTGTGCAGTCTGGAGAGGAGAAGGCTCCCAGGGGACCTTAGTGTGGCCTTCCGGTATCTGAAGGGGGCTGTAAAAGAGCTGGGGAGGGACTTTTTAGGCTATCAGAGAGTGCCAGGACTAGGGGGAATGGAGCAAAGCTGGAGGTGAGGAGGAAGTTCTTCAGCACGGGAGTGGTGAGAGCCTGGAATGGGTTGCCCAGGGAGGTGGTTGAGGCCCCATCCCTGGAGGTGTTTAAGGCCAGGCTGGATGAGGCTCTGGGCAGCCTGATCTAGGGTAGGGTGTCCCTGCCCACAGCAGGGGGGTTGGAACTAGATGGTCCTTGTGTTCCCTTCCAAGCCTGACTGATTCTATGATTCATCTTTTCCATATCTGAGCCTCCCATGAAGCCAGCAGCCTTGCTGCAAAACCTCAGGTTGCCCTGAAGCCTGCTGTCCTAAACCCTGCCCAGGGTCATACTTCCCCATCCTTCCCTGGCTCCCAGGCCATTGCATCCTATCTTTCAGCTGCTGGAACCTGTCTCCAAAAGCTTCCTATATCACCTTCAGCAGCAGGGCATGGTAAGACCAAGCCAATGGGCCTGAGGCTTCCTACCACCACATTTCTTATTTCTTTGCCTTCTCATCTACACAATATTACACAGAGCTGAAGTTTATCAGACCTCTGAGGAGATGCTTCTCTCTTCAGGTACACAAAGATCTGACTTGCTGTTTGCATAGGCAGATAATCCACCTGTATTTCTCCTTGGGTAACTGCAGAAGGAATGCCTTTGTGGTCCAGCATTCCCACAATGAGCACATATGAAGGTTTTGCAAATTCCCCAAGGCACTTCCCAGCTCTGAACAGGCAGCTATAAATTCCTTAGGGTAATTCATTGTAATTCCCAATTCAGGGGGATGGGCATTTGGGGAATGTTCAGTGCATCACTATTCAGTAAACTACCAATTAGGCAAATTGAAAACTTACATGAAATAAGATTTTTGTCATTTAGAAATATGTAAGGGAAAACTGGACAAGGAAAGTGTAAGAACATGGAAGAGAACAGGAGAGAGTAAGAAGCCACTTAATGAACATGGAACATACAAAAGAGTTTAGGAACAGAGAAGAATAACCAACAATATTCCACCCCCCCAAAAAAATGCCTTTCCTATTTAAAAAAATCATCACTTGAAATCATTTGGAGAAGAAATTCACTCTCTAAATCACAATTTTATTCAAGTGAAAGACTTTTGGAAGGAAAAGCTCCATGTTTATAGCCAATCCTGTCTCAAGCAGCAAATGAGTCTCATTCTAAATACCAGATCTTAAGAGCAAGGAAAAAATCAACAAGGAACCATTAACTGAAGTGACATTTTTTTCCCCCCACAATAATGTTATCTTGCTCAAGAAGATTCACTTCGTTCTATCTTAAATTAAAAAGTCAAATCAATCACAGCAAGAGCAAACAACATCTCACATGATTTTCATTTTGACTTGGAAGTGGCTGTCACATTCTTCTGCATAAAGGAATATGAAAGGTTAAATTAGGCTTTGCAGAATGAATAAGAAAGGTAAATTTAGAAGGATGTAAAGTTTTAACATACAATTCTTGCATCCCCCATAAGTGGACTTTGATGACAATTGTGCAATTGTAAGCATTGCCAACGAGCACCTGTAATACAAATAAAAAAAGTGCTGGCATCCTCCCCACTGCTACAAGCATTGGTAGTACCTAATGGGAATTAAAGATAAGCTGTGGCTCTTCAAAATGTCTATGAGGTTTCATATCTCATTTACAAACTGGGGGGCATGCCTGTATTTAGCCTTTTTAGAATGACAACGCACTGCAGCTCATACTTACATTCATACTTGTCAACAATTAGGACACCACAGGCAAAAGAAGCACCACTTGCAGTCAGGCTGTCTTTAACAACATGCAGTGAAGAGGGGAAATCAATAGATATGCTCTTTCCAACAGATTTTGAGGGAAGATTTAAAACATTCCTGTTCTGATTTCCCAAAACTCACCAATTGCTTCACACGGCAGAGCCAATTCTTCCACAGCAAAGCCTTGAACTGGTGAGCAGCTTGCCCCATAGTGCCACATCTTGCCTTCATCCCCTTGCAGAACAGCCTCTTAAGGACTTGCTAGCTCAGAATCATCTCACCAAGGAGTCTGAATATAATACTCAGCAGCAGACTGATTCCAGCACTCGAGAAGGGTGCAAGAGATTTGCCTGCTTGTGGGAAAAAGGGAAAAACCCAAACCAGAAGAGATTATGTTTCTGCCTCTTGTTTTGCCTTCATCGAGGAATCTCATCTTTCCATGTGCTTCTCAGGGCAATGAACAGTGAGGGGATGGGTTTGTGTAAATGCCTTCAGGGTGTTTTACTCCACAGTATATTTTTCTGCTCTTGTTTCTACTTCTCTGGGATAAACATTTTTGACACTTCAGTGTTCATGTCACTTTGCATTCATATGCTTAGATTATTTTTAAAAGCAGCAACTGGGAAGCAGGCACACTTCATACACTGCATGCACACACTGCAGACAGCCAACCGAGTCCTGGGCTGCAGCAAGAGCAGTGTGGCCAGCAGGGCAAGGGAGGGGATTCTGCCCCTTTGCTCTGCTCTCCTCAGACCCCACCTGCAGTCCTGTGTGCAGNCCTTCCAACCTTACCATTCTATGATTCTATAACCACATACCCCTGTAAATCTCTGCACTTCTAGAACACCCTCAGAAGTATAAGTAAGTATATATCTAGTGCTGGCCCCACCACATCATCATAGGACTGCCTCCCCCTCCTCCCCTTTTGAAAAAAAATTAGGTAGAGACAGTGGAAAGGGGTAAAACACCCAAAGAAAACAATCTAGCACCAATTTTGCAAGTTAAAAATAGCTTCAACAATAAATAAAGGGTATTTAAGGGAAGGGAGTTTGCAGAGGTATAAGGGAAGGGAAACAGATACATAAATACATACAAAGCCAGATGGATGACAATGGATGGAGGTAGATTTAGAAGGTAGTTGGTCTACCATGTGGCAAAGCTCTAGCAGCTGCAGCAACAGGGGAGTTACTCTTCAGGTGAGGCAGAGCAGAGACAGTGGGAGCAGAAAGGTCATCTGCTTTTATAGTTGTCCCAGGTTGGGAACTACAGGGTTAAAAAAAGTCCTCTAGGGACTTGAAGATTGTTATTCAACCCCACAATTCTGCTATCTCTTCATAAGCTCACAGCAAGGCCAGCTTGTTCTCCTTTCCTCCCCCTCCAGCCTTGTGTCGGGCAGGAGCTGCGTTATCGGGACAGACATGTAAGGATAGGCCTGGTTGGGGCCTCCAGA
>WBNM01032739.1:0-16923 GCA_013399055.1 Ramphastos sulfuratus | reverse complement strand
CTCTGCCAGTTCAAACCCATTGCCCCTTGTCCTGTCATTACAAGCCCTTGTCAATAGTCCCTCCCCAGCCTTCCTGTAGCCCCCTTCAGATACTGGAAGGCTACTCTAAGGTCTCCTGGAAGCCTTCTCTTCTCCAGGCTGCAGAGCCCCAACTCTCTCAGCCTGTCCTCACAGCAGAGCTGCTGCCTCTTCATGGCCTCCTCTGGACCCACTCCAACTGTTCCATATCCTTCCTATGCTGGGGGCTCCAGAACTGTACACAGTCCTCCAGATGGGGTCTGATGAGAGCAAAGTAAAATACATCCTACCATTGGGGCTTTTCTTCAGTCATTTTATCCTGTGCAATGAATGGAATATTAAATATCATATGTGATTTATTATGAGACAATGTGGTCATGGATGCAACATAATGCATGGGGAATGCAATGTCCTTCCTGTGCTGGGGGCTCCAGATGGGAGGGCAGTTCCTGTAGCTGTGCAGGGGTAGCTGCAAGAGAGGAGCATGCACATACCTGTCACATCAGAGCCACCTGGAGACACAGAAGATGTTTGGTGGTGCAGAACTGTGTTATTTTACTGGAGGGGTGAGGATGACTGCCCTTCTGATCAGGAATACCACCTTGAGCAGAGGAATAAACTTTCTGTATGTTTTGTTCTACCCAAATTAACTAAAAATAGAATCTGATGATCCCCATAAGCTCTCTCTGCAGTCTGAGAGACAGAACATAGCCATTATAGAAAGCGATTCGAGACACCTAAAATCAGAATCACACACTTTAGGACAGTGTAATGCCTGAACAAATATTCTTCATTTGTTATTACTGCTGAGTAAAACTGCACCATTACACATCAGCAGAATGCATTGCTACTGAATGAGAGAGGCATCTTAACATTCATAGCTTTATTGTCAAATTCAGATTAAAAACAAAACAAAATAAAACCTTTTAGATACACAAGTCACTAGTGAGGAATCTCACTCCCACTACATTTGAATTAAGGAAATAATCTTAAAAAAAAACCAAACTAAAAAGTCTGATACTTTCACAAAGAGCAATGGTACATCTGTAGGGCCTCTGAGCTCTGCCAATTTCCACAGGATGATGTTAGCTGGTGTCTGATGCCCACTACTTGAGCTTCCCACTCCCAAGGTGTGGATTTGGGTCACCTAGCAGCAGGTCTTGGCTTGCTATGAAACTTAGTTACTCCACTGGTTGCTTAGTGGGTTAAAAGTTGAGCATCATTTCAAATGCAAATTTGTGGTCTAATTTACAGATTTTCCCTGGGTTCAAGGACTAGAGAGAAAACAGATTATATAACTCTCAGTTGTTTATAGATTTTTACATGCAGGTGAAAATTGCTTCCCAGCAGAGCAAAAATCACAGATGTAGTCATGGCAGAATATCATAGAATCAAACAGGTTGGAAGAGAGCTCCAAGCTCATCCAGCCCAACCTAGCACCCAGCCCTAGCCAAGCAACCAGACCATGGCACTAAGTGCCCCAGCCAGGTTTTGCTTCAACACCTCCAGGGACAGCAACTCCACCACCTCCCTGGGCAGCCCATTCCAATGCCAATCTCTCTCTCTGGCAAGAACTTCCTCCTAACATCCAGCCTAGACCTCCCCTGGCACAACTTGAGGCTGTGTCCCCTCCTTCTGTTGCTGGTTGCCTGGCAGAAGAGCCCAACCCCACCTGGCTACAACCTCCCTTCAGGTAGCTGTAGAGAGCAATGAGGTCTGCCCTGAGCCTCCTCTTCTGCAGGCTGCACACCCCCAGCTCCCTCAGCCTCTTCTCACAGGGCTGTGCTCCAGGCCCCTCCCCAGCCTTGCTGCCCTTCTCTGGACACCTTCCAGCACCTCGACATCTCTCTGGAATTGAGGGGCCCAGAACTGGACACAGGACTCAAGGTGTGGCCTGACCAGTGCTGAGTACAGGGGCAGAATAACTTCCCTTGTCATGCTGATCACACTGTTCCTGATCCAGGCTGGGATGCCTTTAGCTTTCCTGCCCACCTGAGTACACTGCTGGCTCATGTTCAGCTGCTATCTACCAGCACCCATCTCTGCTTGTAAAACCTGACCGCTTTATAATATGATACCATCAATCCACCATGTCTAGTCTATAGTTTTAATACAGACTAATTACAGTAGGTTGGTAAGCACACTCAAAGGAACACAGTTTTAAAAGCTAACTAGGCTAAAGCCCAGCAGCCACAAAAAAAAATTTTCATAGACAGGAATGCAGCCAAATCATGTGAGAATATGGCTGGGAATCTGGCAAACTAGCATATTTTCCCATCACCACCCACAATTTCTTTCAGGAGGTTCACTGTGTGATCACAAGGCTTTCCTTTTGAGTTCTGCTTGTAAATATTTACAGGGCTCAGACCTGTTTTGCAGACAGAAGTGCCTGCAGGATGACCTCAGTTACCAGCATCTTTCCTGGGTGACGCTGCCCACGTGCATGCAGGGGGTGATGCAAAATGTGAGCCGTGGGAAAGGTCACACAATAGGTTTGACTAAAATAGAGCTGTGCAGTAGAGAAACAAGACAAGCTCAAGCTCACAAGGAGGCCAGTGGTTGATTTGAGCTTCTGGGCAGCTCTAGGAATTTTATGCTTTTACTATGACAGACTGATAGTAAACTGAAAGTTTTCTCACAGCTCAGCACTGACAACTGGAATCAGGTTTCTGTGTCCTATAAAACTCTCTCTGTCTTTTTCTGCTGCTGCACTTTCTTTGTAGCCTGGGCAAAAATCATTGCCCCTGGCAGCATTATTCTTTCTGCTATTATTCTACCATAGAGTTTCAGATCTAATGTTGCTTTCTGCAGTGAACCCCTTTCTTTTCAGGCAGAAGACTCTTTTTAACTCTAGTTTAATTCATGCTCTGGAGTAAAATAGTAAATTGCAATTATTTGTGAAAGAGGAATCACATATTTCATAGAATTGAGTTGGAAGGGACCTCTAAAGGTCATCTAGTTCAACCCCCCTGCAGTAAGCATCCTCAACTAGATTAGGCTACCAGAGCCTTGTCAAGTCTCACCTTGAACATCTCCATCAATGGGTCACCTCAACCACCTCCCTGGGTAACCTGGTCCAGTGTTCTACCACCCATGAGGTACAGAACTTGTTCCTAACATCCATTCTAAATCTACTCTTCTCTAGTTTGAAGCCATTGCCCTCATCCCATCACTACAGCTGTATGCAAACAGTCTCTCTCCATCCTTCTTGTAGGCTCCCTTCAGGTACTGGAAGGTCATTATTAGGTCTCCCCAGAGCCTTCTCTTTTCCATGCTGATCAGCCCCAGCTCCCTCAGCCTGTCTTCATAGCAGAGGTGTTCTAACCCCCCTGATCATTTTTGTGGCCTTCCTCTGGATCTGCTCCATCAGGTTCATATCCTGCTCCAGACCTGGATGCAGTACTCCAGGTGAGGTCTCACCAGAGCAGAGTTGAGTGGCAGAATCACCTCTCTGGATCTGCTGACCACACTTCTTTGCATGCAGCCCAGGATGCAATTGGTCTTCTGGGCTGCAAGTGCACACTGCCTGCTCACATTCAGTGTCTCATCCATCAGCTCCCCCAAGTGCTTTTCCTCAAGGCTGCTTTCTATCACCTCATCCTCCAGCCTGTACTGATTGTGAAGATTGTTCCAGCCCAGATGCAGGACCCTGCACTTGCTCTTGTTGAAACTCATGAGGTTCACCTTGGCACAGCTCTCCAGTCCAGTCCCTCTGGATGACATCCCATCCCCCTGACATATCAACAGCACCACTCACATTAGTGTCATCTGCAAACTTGCTGATTGTGCACTCAATGCCACTGTAGATATCATTGATAAAAATATTAAACAGTACAGGTCCCAGTAAGACCCCTGGGGGACACCACTTGTCACTGCTCTCCATATGGACTTCAAGCCATTGAGCACCACCTTCTGGATGAGACCATCCAGCCAATTTCTTATCCACTGAACAGTCCACCTATCAAATCCATCTCTCTCCAACTTGGTGAACAGAATGTTGTGAAGGACCATGTCAAAGGCCTTGCAAAAGTCCAGATAGATCACATCCATAGGTTGTCCCTTAGCTACTGAAATAATGACTTTATCATAGGAAACCACTAAGGTGGTCAGGCAGGAGACGCCCCTAGCAAAGCCATGCTGGCTGTCTTCAGTCACCTCCCTGTCCTCCACGTGCATGGCAGCTAGGAAGATCTGTTCCATGATCTTGCCAGGCACAGAGGTGAGGCTGACAGGTTGGTTGTTCAGGGTCCTCCTTTCCACTGTTTTCAGAAGTGGGTGTAATGTTTCCTTTCTTCCAGTCCCCAGGGACTGCACCTGACTGCCAGGACTTTTCAAATATCATGGAGAGTTGGCTTGGCAACTACATCACCCAATTCCCTCAGGCCATCTGGGATGCATTTCATCAGGTCTTATGAACTTGTATATCCTCAGGTGATCACACACCTTGTCTTTGCTTACAGTGGGAGGGACTCTGTCTCCCTGGTCTCCAACTTGTGGGCTATCAACATAAGAACCATGAGGAGAGGGCTTGCCAGTGAAGACTGAGGCAAAAATGTTGTTGATAATCTCAACCTTCTCTTCATCCCTTGATACCACTTGCCCACTGTTGCCCAAGGTGGGGGGTTGCTTTCTTTAACCTTCATTCTTTCTGGTTAATGTACCTGTAGAAGCCTTTCTGGGTTCTCTTTACATCCCTTACCAAGTTCAGCTCCAGCTGTGCTTGGCTTTCCTGACCTCATCCCTACACAACCAGGCAATGTCCCTATACTCCTCCCAGGATGCTTATCCCTTCTTTTACTGCCTGTGTAGTCTCATCTTGCCCTTTAGGTCATGACTCAGCCATGGTGGTCTCTTGCCTTCCTTGGCTGATTCCTTACACATGGGGATTGAGATCTCTTGTGCTCTATAGAAAGCATCCTTAAAGACCTGCCAGCTCTGTTCTGCTCCCTTGTCCCCGAGGGCCATTTTTCACAGGGTCCTATTTACTAACTGTGTGAAGAGCTGGAAGTTTGCTTTCCTAGAATTTAGGGTCCTGACTATGCTTCTCATGGGTTTCATACCCCTTAGGGCAGTGAACTGCACTAGTGCATGATTGCTGCAGCCCAGGCTGCCTTCGACTTTGACATCCTGATGACTTCACCTGCATTTGTGACCAACAGGTCCAATAAACACATCCCCTTATGTAGGGCTTTTAATTACTTGTCTTAAGTAGTGGCCATCTGGGAGCCTCCTGGACTGCCTACAGTTACCTGTGCTACTTTTCCAACAGATGTCAGGATGGTTATAAAATCCCCCAGAAAGATGAGATTGCTCCACTTGATAGTAGACTCCAACTACAAGGCTCCCTTTGTTGTCCTTGATCTAGTTTAGAGCTTCCCAGAGACCCAAAGCCCAAGAAAATAAAATTAAATATAGGACACCTCCCCCTCTGGAAAAAATTAGGTAGAGAGAGTGGAAAGGGGTAAAACACCCAAAGAAAACAATCTAGCACCAACTTTGCAAGTTAAAAATAGCTTAACAATAAATAAAGGGTNCCTGGCCTTGAACACCTCCAGAGAGGGAGCAGCCACAACATCCCTGGGCAACCTGTGCCAGTGTCTCACCACCCTCACTGCAAACAACTTCCTCCTAACATCCACTTTCAATCTCCCCTCTGCCACTTCAAACCCATTGCCCCTTGTCCTGTCACTACAAGCCCTTGTCAATAGTCCCTCCACAGCCTTCCTGTAGCCCCCTTCAGATACTGGAAGGCTACTCTAAGGTCTCCTGGAAGCCTTCTCTTCTCCAGGCTGCAGAGCCCCAACTCTCTCAGCCTGTTCTCATAGCAGAGCTGCTGCAGCCCTCTGAGCATCTTCATGGCGTCCTCTGGACCCGCTCCAACAGTTTCATGTCCTTCCTGTGCTGGGGGCTCCACAACTGTACACAATTCTACACAAAGAAAGTGGATGGCTAATATTAAACAATATATTTGCATGTAAAAACATGTTAAGTATTTTATAATTCTTCACAGATGTCTTTTAAAACCTACAGGAAGGTAACTTCCCTGGCGGATGCACACAGCTGACTCATTTCTCTATCTCTCTGTCCAGTTGCAGTCATAAGGGAAAATGCAATTGTTCTTATCAGGCTGACATTCTGGCAAGTTTCCTCTGAAGCCAAGTATTCTATTCCATGTAAGAAGTGTCTACAGAGCACCCTCTTGCATTAGGAATACAGCATTACAGGATGGTGACCATCAGAAACCTAAAGGTATTTGGACTCTCCTGCATTCTGGTTTTATGTTGTCACACATCCTTGTGTGAAGCACAGGGATGTGTGACAACATCCAATTAGAAGCAAAAAAAGCTGAAGTGTTTTCTTCTGTGGAAGAACAGAAGGAAACACTTTAGACTAAAGAAGAGCAGGAAGAAGAAATGACATAATGTCAAAATATGAATGGCTAAGATCTTCCACGGGGTTCTGCTAGGGTCTTTTGTATCAGTTTAATAGAACAGTTGCATCACTCCATGAATGCCTGAACCTTAGCTCTTAAGTGGGCCAGTCAGCAATGCTAATTATATTTCAGAACATAGCAATTAAGAGCCTTCATATTAGTTACCAAAAGAGAAGTGCCTATTTTACATGACTGCTAATACAAAAGGTTTGTAGTTTCAGTTAGGGAACTTTTTAACTAGTTTCTAGATTCTCACTGTCCTTCTTTGAAAGGACAAACCACACCATCTCAGATTTATACCTCTGGGATAACTACAGTATGCTTCCTCAAAACTTCACACAGACACATTACATCTTCCTTTGTTTTCTTAATATTCTTTTCCCTCTTGAGGTAATTTGTAGTAGATAACCCCTAAGTACTTATTTCACAGTAGCAAACTGTCTCCTCCAAACCCATGCTAGACAACTGGGTGCATTTTCTTCAGCCTAGAGAGCTGCACATTGCTTCTTAAGTCATCTCCTTTTTGTCTCCTTCCTGTTGTTTTGGGAACAGGAGCTTGCAAAGCAAGGATGTGCTTTGTTGCATGTTTCCCAGGGGAACTCACAGGGCTTTGTGCAACACCCAAGCAAGCACCAGATCTAGCTAAGCATACATTTTTCAGTAGGTTTTGGTGTTTTATTTAGTAGTTTTTAAATAAAAAGAAAACAATTCACACAAAATGTGGAGCCATTCTCACGTTTTTCTCCCCCTAAAGGAGGCCACTCCTCCTTTAAGAGGAGAAATTTTCTCTTTTAACACATTCATTGTACATGCTCATCACACAATGAGAAAATGTGGGTTTAAAATTAAAGGAAGTCTAAATCAGTAGAATAAACCGTAGAGGTTTCTTAATAACACAAAGAAAGAATACTTTTGTCTTTTCCACTATGCATCCCCACTATGTTTTACAATTAAAAATTCATTAAATTTAAGGAGATTAATCCTCACTGATGCTTTCCTTTACACAAGAGTCACCTACTCTTTTTTTATGATCTCATCATGCTGCTTCCGATTTCTGCCACTCCTTGGTGAATATGCCTACTACTGCTACATTACTCTCTCTTATGCTGGTTAGGTGTTGCAGACTACAATCTTGAAAAGAATACCTCTCTTAGCTGGATCAGTGACAGCTGTTTTAAGAGTTTATTCACTTCTACTTGTGGCCTCACTTCTTCCACTGGAGCAGAAAAAGAGGTGAACACATTTTTCTTTAGTTAATGAGAGAATTACATTCTAACCACAGTAACAAAGCAGCAGTGACTATTACTTAAAAAACAAACAAACAGTAGGCCAACTGTAGTGAGAAACTGCAGAAACTATTTTGATGGCATGCACAGTCCATAGGTATTCTCCAGTTCTTCAAAAGAACTGGGAACCACACAACAGTGAGTGCTATGTCCTGCAGAAATGGAGAAGAAAAGCAATTTTAAAAGAAACAAAGGGAAAGGAAAAATAGTTAACTGCCATAATGCAGTTCTCTGAACATGCTGTGCATCTACTGAACGCCTTTGGTTCTCCTTCAGTGAGCAGGAGCCTTGATTTAGCAAAAGATTTCAAGATTTTCAACACAAAATTACCTCAAGCGTGTTTCCTGGGTATTGATCCCATCATGCAGTTAATATGGGATATGAATCATAGAATCATAGAATGGTAAGGTTGGAAGAGACCTCAAAGATCATCTAGTTCCAACCCCCTGCCATAGGCAGGGACACCTCCCACTAGCACAGGTCACTCAAGGCCTCATCCAACCTGGCCTTGAACACCTCCAGGGAGGAAGCAGCCACAACCTCCCTGGGCAACCTGTGCCAGTGTCTCACCACCCTCACTGCAAACAACTTCCTCCTAACATCCACTTTCAATCTCCCCTCTGCCAGTTCAAACCCATTGCCCCTTGTCCTGTCACTACAAGACCTTGTCAATAGTCCCTCCCCAGCCTTCCTGTAGCCCCCTTCAGATACTGGAAGGCTACTTTAAGGCGTCCTGGAAGCCTTCTCTTCTCCAGGCTGCAGAGCCCCAACTCTTGCAGTCTGTCCTCACAGCAGAGCTGCTGCAGCCCTCTGAGCATCTTTGTGGCCCTCCTCTGGACCCGCTCCAACACTTCCATGTCCTTCCTGTGCTGGGGGCTCCAGAACTGCACACAGTGAAAAAGATTTCAAGATCTTCAACACAAAATTACCTCAAGTGTGTTTCCTGGGTATTGATCCCATCATGCAGTTAAAGTGGGATATGAATGTCCTTGTTGGATTAGTATTTAGGAAGTACAGATATTCAACAACTCAGTGTCACATCCTTAATGCTTAGAAAATTGAGTCACACACTTTGCAATTTCATGAAATTTTAATATATGAAAATAGTATTGTTTATTTGTCAAAGTCTGCAAAAAATAAAACTGCCTGCATTCACTTTAGGTTCTTCCTTACAAGTGAAGCAACAAAGTCAATTATAATTTATGTGATATTTTATACCCGTAAGAAAGAGATTAGCATTAAGTTCATTTTAATTTGGTGGTTTGCAAGTACTTGCCAACAACATTTTATTTTCTCCCTAGTTTTCCTTTTACAGCAAGCATAAATAAAGCTTTTTCATATACTATAGCAGGCTTGTCCTTTACAACAGATCTGCTTTCCCATTCACAGAAAAGTCAATCTCATGTCCAGCAACACATAACTAAGCAAAACTTAACTGAACCCCATTCAGTACATCCAGTTCCCAAAGCAGTGGCATAAATGATTAACTTCCACAGCCACCTGGAATGCTGCAAGGTGTTCTGAGGCAAAAGACCTTGGCTGCGCAGACGTCGCGACCGTGACCTCGGCCGTGCAAAAGCCTTCTGCTTCTGTTGCACAAAGATGGATGTTTCATACTTTCCCAAGACTTTTCTTAATGAAATACCCCACTAACTTCTGTGGTCTCTGCTGATACTCCACAAGTACATCATGTGAGCTACTAATCTGATCCCCTTCGAGTCGGTTCAGAAGAGTGACACACACTACGGCAGCTGGAAATGAAAAGGCAGCATTAGTTNAAACTTCCAGCTGGCTGAGTTTTAGCCTGGGTCATTTTCCAAAGTGTGGGGGGGTGGCTAACTCCCAAACCCACATCAGTTAGGAATGACATTCTGGCACTTCTACAGTCCAGTTCTACAGTTTGAACAAACAGCTAGAAGGTTAGAAATATCAGAGAAAATAAATCCCCAAAAAGGGTGCAGAGTACCATAAGATGCTAGGGGAATTAGCATGCTGTGGATCACATGAAAACAGTTATGAATATTTTGAGACAAGTGATAGCTACATTCAAAAAAGCAACAGCTCTCACACATCTACATTTGCTTACTGTTGCATCAGGATTCTTATGTTTTTTTTCCTGTGTAGGAATTGTATTTCACAAGCACCCAGGACTTGACAGTCACTATTCTAGCAGATGTAGTTATTTCCCTCAACCACCTACCCTATAACAGAATCACAGGAACATCCAGGTTGGCAAAGCCCCTCAGGATCACCAAGTCCAACCTATAACCCTACTCTACAAGGTTCACCCTAAACCATATCCCCAAGCACCACAACCAAACGACCTTGAATCACCAAGTTTGGTGACTGAATCACCCCCCTGGGCAGCCCATTCAAATGCCTGACCACTCTGGGCAGCCCATTCAAATGCCTGACCACCCTTTCAGTGAAAAAAAAGTGTTCCTAATGTCCAGTCTAAACCTACCCAGTCTCAGCTTGAGGCCATTCCCCCTTGTTCTATCACTAATTAACTGTGAGAAGAGACCAGCACCAACCTCTCCACCACATCCTTTTAGGTAGTTGTAGAGAGCGATGAAGTCTTCCCTCAGCCTCCTCTCTTTCAAACTAAACAGCCCCAGCTCCTTCAGTCCCCAATGCAAATCTCTGTGCTGAAATCCCATCTCTTGGGAACCATCAGATAAGCTGTTTAGATATTCATGGGTAGGGAGCAAAGCAAACACATAAGGATCTCATGGATCATCTCAGGCATATCTGCTGCGTTTTGGTAACCAAGAATCCCAAAGGTTTTCAAAATCCCTTCTTTTACTTAAACTAAACTCTGCCATCATTCTTCTGTACCACCTGCAGAGCACAAGCAGATTATAACAGATGTTACAGACCTGCAAGGTAGAGACAGCAAAAGGGATCAGGCTTACTGGTAGCATGAGCTGGGTTTCTAACCACCCTCAAGTCACTAAGAACCAAAGCTCTTATGGTATGTGTTGGGTTTTTTTGTTTCTATGCCTTCATTTCATCCTCTTTAAGGAAGACTGAGAAACCTAAGTTTTAAATTGGCAAATCCTATGCCAGGGTGAGAGTATATACACTAAATACAAAGTCACTGCATTACATAATTTGTAATCATTTATTCTGTCTTCCAATCTTTACTGAAAATCAGTTACCTTTAATAAAAATTAAAGTCTTTTAATCATCGTTCATGATACTACTAAAAATCTTTACAGGCTACAAGAGTTGGGGCTCTGCAGCCTGGAGAAGAGAAGGCTTCAAAGAGACCTTATAGTAGCCTTCCAGGATCTGAAGGGGGCCTACAGGAAGACTGGGGAGGGACTACTGACAAGGTCTTGTAATGACAGGACAAGGGGCAATGGGTTTGAACTGGCAGAGGGGAGATTGAAACTGGATGTTAGGAGGAAGATCTTTACAGTGAAGGTGGAGACACTGAAAGTAGTTGCCCAGAGAGGTTGTGGCTGCTCCCTCCCTGAACGTGTTTAAGGCCAGGCTGGATGAGCAACCTGTTCTAGTGGGAGATGTCCCTGCCTATGGCAGGGGGTTGAAACTGGGTGATCTTTGAGGTCCCTTCCAACCTAACGCATTCTATGATTCTATGAGTTCATAACTAAAGCTGTAAGTTACACAAAACACATCTAATTTTTATTTGAGATGGAAATACATATAAAATAATTAGGTACTTCCATGCTTTATGTGCTTGCCATGGACTGGAACAGCACTGAACAGGACTAAACNGTGCTGGGGGCTCCAGAACTGTACACAGGACTCCAGATGGGGTCTGAGGAGTGCAGAGCAAAGGGGCAGAATCCCTTCCCTTGCCCTGCTGCCCACACTATATGACTAAGAACTATATGACTTAGTTTGCATATATTTTTAATGCACATGACACAAAGTATCACAGCAGCAGAATGAATAAACTTCTGCACACAACCCCCCCCAGTTTTGGTACATTAACTCATTTGCAGTTTTTACCAGAAACCTCCTGCAATGAAGAAAAGAAAAAGGTGACTTTCAGTTAGTTTACCTTTGACACC
Source organism: Ramphastos sulfuratus (assembly GCA_013399055.1). Taxonomy (NCBI): domain Eukaryota; kingdom Metazoa; phylum Chordata; class Aves; order Piciformes; family Ramphastidae; genus Ramphastos; species Ramphastos sulfuratus. The sequence goes on along the minus strand of WBNM01032739.1, from coordinate 5,143 downwards.
ACTGAGGTTACACATTGCAGCAAATACAGAAGACTCCATCTCTATGTTTCTGACACCAGAATCGTAAGCTTCCTTCAAATATTGCAGTTTCTCTTCTTCATTATATAAGCAGATTGCACCATCCAGCCTGCCCTGTCCTGTAAAGTAATTTTGGGAAAATTTCAGTGGTTAAGTCACAGGACAAACTCAGTTTCTAGAACACTTAATTATTGCAGTTTGCCCTGTACATTGTCCACCTGTACACTTTATTTCACGTGCAAGACAAATAAGATAAAGTGATTTTTAGCTACTGCTAAAACTTCCACATACTACTTGTATTTTTTATAATGCAAATCACAGTAATTTTAATTGGCCTTCTGCAGCTTAAACTTAAAAACAGGAAATTTTAAGTAGATTCTTACATGTGGGGCATGTGTCAAAATTCAGCAACAAACTTAAAGCTGTTTGGAAGTTCTGCATTTTTTCTGTGTTAAACCATTATCTAGCAAAACTGCCAGGCTTGAAAATGTCTTCCTGATGCTACCTTAAAAGGATGAACACTTGATTACTAACAGATTCTCTAAGGTAAGAGAGGAGGAGTCTTTTAAGGTAACTAGGTAATGCTATTACTATTTTTGACAAAAATCAATTGTTTATTCAAATTAATCAAGACTAACATCTATATATAAAATGGCAGCAGGTTTTACTCACTATCTTTTTGTTTTCAGGAGATGTACTCCTAAACTAATACCCTTGACAGAGGAATCTGCACTCTTAAGCAAGTCTGCAGATGGCACCAAGTTGTGTGGCACAGTTGACTTGCTCTAAGGCAGGGATCCATCCAGAGGGACCTGGACAGGCTGCAGAGCAGTGCCCAGGCCAACCTCATGACATTCAACAGGGCCAAGTGTAAGGTTCTGCATCTGGGTAGGCACAATGCCAAGCACAACTCCAGGCTGGGTGGGGAATGGCTGAGAGCAGCCCTGAGGAAAAGGCCCTGGGGGTCTGGGTGATGAAAAGCTCAAGATGAGCCTGCAGTGTGAGTGCAGCCCAGACAGCAACTGTGTGCTGGGCTGCAGCAAGAGCAGTGTGGGCAGCAGGGCAAGGGAGGGGATTCTGCCCCTTTGCTCTGCTCTCCTCAGACCCCACCTGCAGTCCTGTGTGCAGTTCTGGAGCCCCCAGCACAGGAAGGACATGAAAGTGTTGGAGCGAGTCCAGAGGAGGCCACCAAGATGCTGAGAGGGCTGCAGCAGCTCTGCTGTGAGGACAGGCTGAGAGAGTTGGGGCTCTGCAGCCTGGAGAAGAGAAGGCTTCCAGGAGACCTTGGAGTGGCCTTCCAGGATCTGAAGGGGGCTCCAGAAAGGCTGGGGAGGGACTATTGACAAGGTCTTGCCAATAAGTGGATGTTAGGAGGAAGTTGTTTGCAGTGAGGGTGGTGAGACACTGGCACAGGTTGCCCAGGGAGGTTGTGGCTGCTCCCTCCCTGGAGGTGTTCAAGGCCAGGCTGGATGAGGCCTTGAGTGACCTGTACTAGCGGGAGGTGTCCCTGCCTACGGCAGGGGGTTGGAACTGGATGATCTTTGAGGTCCCTTCCAACCTTACCATTCTAAGCGTTCTGTTTCATGAACTGAAACCTTAATGTTAAAATATTTTCCAATATTAATCTGTTGCTGCCTACCAATATTGTCAGTTTGTTGCCAGCCTTACCTTCATAGAAATCCAAAGTGCACATAGTGTTGCCAATGACTGTGTTGAATTGGTTGATTTCTTTACTGCACTGCATCAGTTCCTTAGCCAGCTGTTCATCTAGGTCTGTACTGCGAACCAGAGTCTTCCCCAGAACAACCTGTTCAAATTGAGGTTTGAAGGTGGCATCTACAGATTGTCTAGTTATAACCACTGAGCCTGGCTCCAGACCTGCAGCAGAAAGAAACAGCTATAGCTTCACAATGGAGTTAATGCTTTCTTTCCACACACATAAAACATACATCTTGACCCAATTCTGCTTCTCTTAAAGGCAGCAATTACAATCTCAAGCACAACTCCAGGCTGGGTGGGGAATGGCTGAGAGCAGCCCTGAGGAACAGGTCCTGGGGGTCTGGGGTGATGAAAAGCTCAACATGAGCCTGCAGTGTGAGTGCAGCCCAGACAGCAACTGTGTGCTGGGCTGCAGCAAGAGCAGTGCGGGCAGCAGTGCAAGGGAGGGGATTCTGCCCCTTTGCTCTGCTCTCCTCAGACCCCACCTGCAGTCCTGTGTGCAGTTCTGGAGCCCCCAGCACAGGAAGGACATGGAAGTGTTGGAGAGGGTCCAGAGGAGGCCATGAAGATGCTCAGAGGGCTGCAGCAGCTCTGCTATGAGGACAGGCTGAGAGAGTTGGGGNNNGAGACACTGGCACAGGTTGCCCAGGGAAGTTGTGGCTGCTCCCTCCCTGGAGGTGTTCAAGGCCAGGTTGGATGAGGCCTTGAGTGCCCTGTTCTAGTGGGAGGTGTCCCTGCCTATGGCAGGGGGTTGGAACTAGATGATCCTTGAGGTCCCTTCCAACCTTACCATTCTATGATTCTACGTCCCTGAATTAACCAATAGAACTTTTTTGTCCATGCCTAGCTGCTTCATTTTATCACTACAAATAATTTTTAACTTTTTCACTGTACATTCTTTCTTATCTCATACTTTTCCTACAGGATAGGAATGTCCTTCTCCTCACGTTGTTAGTTCTCCCCAGTGCATTTCCTCTATCCAGCAGCAGACACTGCCTTTTCCTTCAAAATTATGAAAGGAAAATTGTTCATATCCTGTAGAACATTGTTCTGAACATCAAACACTTGCAGAGAGCTGCTTTACTCTCCTACAAAGATGCTTTGATTTGAAGTAAAAAAGAAATCAAGAGAGGAAATACCTATTCCACCAGAGGTCCCAATGCGGATAATGGTTATGTTGGAACACTTGGCATGATACAGGAGTTTGATCAGCTCATGCAACATGATTGAAATAGAAGGTATACCCATACCATGCTGAAACAAAAGCAGAAATTCATGTTCAGCAGTCACATAGATGATGCAAAACATGCACAGAAGAATAAGCTGGACAATATCTCCTCCCTGATTTTTTAACAAATGTCACTTAACTCACTCCCACATAAACCCTAATCTGTGGGGAACTACTGAAAGGCCACTGCAGATTTACAGAAGGACTCCCACTGGCTTTGACAGACCATGGATGAAGTACAACATTTCTAAAAATCATGCATTATAAAATATTTACATTCTCAAAATGACCCCTCAGGGGTCAGTGCTGGCACCAGTGCTGTTTAACATCTTTGTCAGTGACATGGACAGAGGAATCNCAGGAAGGCTGGGGAGGGACTATTGACAAGGTCTTGCAATGCCAGGACAAGGGGCAATGGGTTTGAACTGGCAGAGGGGAGATTGAAAGTGGATGTTAGGAGGAAGTTGTTTGCAGTGAGGGTGGTGAGACACTGGCACAGGTTGCCCAGGGAGGTTGTGGCTGCTCCCTCCCTGGAGGTATTCAAGGTCAGGTTGGAGGAGGCCTTGAGTGACCTGTGCTAGTGGGAGGTGTCCCTGCCTATGGCAGGGGGTTGGAACTGGATGATCTTTGAGGTACCTTCCAACCTTACCATTCTATGCTTCTATGATACAGACATTTTTTTAATATCCCACATGCATCCTATGACCTTTCCACCCCTATTATTCAGGATACAGAACAGAGACAAAGCAACAGTAAGTCTGCTCAAAAAGTTTGTAAGACTATTCCTGCAATATCTCAGTGGTACAATAAGGAAAAAGGAGGTGAGAAAGGGAGGCTAAAAATCAATTCTTTAATTAGCTCACTGCTGTTATTTTGAGCACGGCTAATAAAAACTTTAAAACTCCATTTATTTTAGGTGTTTGAAAGAAACATGCATTCATATTTTCTACTTTGAACAGCATGATTGAAATGTGTCCCATACCTAGCAAGTGAGGTACTTACACTGACTGACAAAACAGGTCCCACTTTGTACATTGCGTAACGGTCAGTTCCCGCGCAGATGTTAGCATAGTCACAACCAGGGCTCCCAAGTCCCAGTTCTTCAGCTATGTATGCAATAAAAGCTTTCATCCGTGAAGGACTTCCTCCAACACATACAAACTGAGGTGGACAGTATTCAACAAAGAATCAGTTGCATCATTCAGTATACTGAAGAACATGTAAAGATCACGTGAGGATGAAAATACCTTCACTTAACACAAAGCTATTCCCAGGTGTGATTTTTCTCATAACCATTCTAAACAGCAAGTTTCATTTAAACATGAGGAGGAATTTTTTCCCTGTGAGGGTGACAGAACACTGTAACAGGCTGCCCAGGGGGGTTGGGGAGTCCTCCTCTCTGGAGATACTCAAAACCCACCTGGACATGTTCCTGTGTGATCTGCTCTAGGAGATCCTGCTCTGGCCAGGAGGTTGGACTGGATGAGCTTTCAAGGTCCCTTCCAGCCCCTGACATTCTGTGATCTTGTTTAAACTAGCAAAAGACAGATATTGGCTTGAAGACTCCCCAAAAGGGAGTTCTACCTGAATAAGGACTGGAGCATTTCCCTTTTTACTGGATGAAAAGGGACGGTCAGAAACAATTATTCCAAATTTCCTCTGCTATTTAAAGTGATTAGATCACACAAAATCCTATCCCCTTTCCATTAATTGCTCAGTTGGTGGTATGCTAACACATTTAGTTTTATTTCCAGGCACCTCCACTTCACCTGCAGAAAAGCTTAGGCCTGCTGAATGAAATGAAGCATCTTACCTTTACATCCCCAAACAATGCTGGAAAATCATGGGTACCAGTCCCAAGAGCAAAATGGTACAGGATGTCTTCTTTCATTTTCTCCAGGTGAGGGTTGCAGAGCCGGATAAAATTCCCTCTGCCAGGACAGCAGCATTGTGAAGCATACAGAGTACACAGAAATCCTTACATTAAACAGATGCTTATTTACCTTATTTTTGTTCCCCGTGCATTATGTTGCATCCATGACCACTTCATGTCTCATAATAAATCACATAAGATATTTAACATTCCATTCATTGCACAGGATAAAATCACTGAAGAAAAGGCCAGATGGTAGAATGTAATGGTAGAATGTATTTTACTTTACTCTGCTCTCTTCAGAC
>WBNM01032738.1:0-16738 GCA_013399055.1 Ramphastos sulfuratus | reverse complement strand
GAGAGTTGCTCCAGCCCTCTGAGATCATGATCACTGCAGCCCAGGCTACCGCCAATCTTAACATCATGGACTGCCTTGCTTGTATTGGCAACTATCAGGTCCAGTATTGCATCACCTTTGTTATATTAAAGAGCTGCTAATGTTTATGTTGCATAATGTTTAGTCATCACATCAATGAATAGTGATGAGAAGCACTGCAAGCTCTTTTACATACAGGAAATTCTATGTATTTGCAGCAGATTACAAGTCACGATTCAAAACACTTGGAATGCACAAACTGTAGCTCATCACTCATCACAAGCAAGCAGGCTACTTTTGCAGTACAAGCAGGTAGCATGTGTAGTTTGAGGACCACAAGCCTAAAGAATTAATTTCAGATTTGATAGGTAAGGTTTTGGGAGAGATCTTATGGTTACGACTTTCAGGAACCTGTCTCCTCAAGGCACCACTGTTTCAAAAATAGCTGATGTGATCCTGAGTTAAAATTAATAGGAGAACAGTGAGTAGCAAAAGTGAAATTAATTTCTGCCCATACAGTAGAAATTTCTACTCGGCACATACCATGTTTAGAAAAACATTGAAAATGTTAGAGAGATGCAAAAAGACTCACAAAATTCAGCTGAAGACTAAAGCAAATGCTTTGTATTATAACTTCCAGTTCAGATTTAAAAAAATCCGAAGTACAGCTTTTTTAGGAATCTTAATATCCCCATGTGAAGAAAATGTGCAGCAGAGAAAGGCAACAAGAAGTAGCAAGTGAAACTTGAAGCTGGAGAACTTGCTTTCAAAACAAGACACAGTACTTTTAACAGCTGGAGCTGCCTACCTGCAAAGTGATGGATATTTCCTCTCCCACTGTCTCCAGGTCATGTTTAATACTCATCTAGGAAGGCACAATCATCTCCATTTGAATCACCATTCCTGGAGGTGTTAGAAAGACAAAGGGATGTCATTCTAAAGAATATGATTCAGCACCAGACATGGTAGAGATAGATAATGGTTGGGCTTGATGCTATGAAAGGTCTTGTCCAACCAAAATGATTCTATGATTCTATGAGCTAGAGAGAAGAATGGTATGTAAGAACATGGCAGCAACCCTAGAGTGTAGAAACAGAAAAGGCAGCACCATCTCAAGATTAGGACAGCCAAGAGGCTTAATCCAATCACACATGTCCACCTATGAAAAGATCAGAAAATCTTGCTTGAAACTTTCTTTAAGCATAATTTTGGGGATTTAATCATGAATCATATGTTCTAATGTAAGGGTAATTATACAAAAAACGAATATTTTTTTCAGACACTGGAAATCAAACCAGACAGTTGAATGCTTTTTAATTTTCTCAAATCTGATGTCTTTAAGTGAACAGGCTGTGTGTAATAAACTCCTGTCACTTGTAGTGTACAAAAGGCCACTCTGTCTTCAGATCTGGAAGAGATATATAGATGAAATAGCACTCTTGGGAAATCTTTATGATTGAGAAAAGTATTGAAACTGATTCAACATTTGTTGAAAAAATAAGAAAAAGTGAAATAAATGCCACATCCAGTCACTTCAAATTATAAATTATAGGCAATTTGGGATATTTTTAGCTGTCTCTGTTGTCCTGCCCAGTTTGCAGAAGGTGTTGGCTGGCTTCTCAATTCATGAACCCTCGAGCTTTCTGCTAAGGTTATTGCAAAAAAAGGAGCAAATTGTGGAGCAGCTGCTTTATCGTTTCAGATGCATGTACACATTACACATACCTTCAGGAATTATTCCACTTATGTATCTGTATTAGGCCACCAGTACAGCTCTTACAGCTTCTCATTAGCTCTGCCAATACTTTTCTGACACTCAGGAGGTAAAGTTATTAACTGTGAATTCTGCTTCTGAAGAGTCATTATTCCAACTTACAACAGAGTCTTTCCATTCAAAGAGCTCCTCTCTTAAATTTAACAAGTTTATAATTCAAATTCCACCTGTTTCCTAGATCAGACTCCTGTGCAAGTATAGGAGAGAGTATGAGGTGAATCACCTTAGATTATGCTACACTGGCAGAAGAAAAATAATTTGCTGAAAATGTTCAGAAGAATTTGGTGCAGAAGTTTTACTATGAGACACTAGGGAAAAGTTTATAGGGAAAGTTTATAAACTCCTACCCTGGGATTTCTTCTATCTCCTTCCTCTCCTTGTCCTACACTTTCCATCATCCACAACATTTATTTCTTTGATGAGTAGAACTAAAGTGCTAATAACAGCACAGGGGAAAAAAAAAAAGGTATATAATGAAGTACTATGTCTGATTTGTGCAATTGTTCTCTTTTCTACTGCTTAGAAAACAATAAAGAATTTCAAGTATAGAACAAGCTTCAGTTGATCACTTAAAATTGTATTAAGGTTTGGAGCAGTTTAGAAGGAAAAGTAGATTCCCTGGAGCCCACAGTGCAAACTGGTTTACACTAGCAAAAACGAGCAAATAAACAAAAATCTGGTACTTAGGGAATTTTTTAATTATACTTCAGGTGAGATTTGCAGAAAAAAGGAAAAGAAAATATTTATAAACAAAGGGAATAAAAAAGATTTTATTAAATTAGAGACACTTCCAGCAGTTTGCATATTTAGCAGAAATTCTGTGTGTTAATGTACGCAATGAGGTATGCAGTGATGTTATAGAAGTAAAAAAATTGAGTGTGAGGGAGGATATTTTGTACCATAGTGCCCTCTAGAGATAAGATATTTTCAGAAACATGGATAGTGTTGAAGAAAAACGTTTTCCTCTCTTCCACTTAGAACAGCAAACAAGCAAAAAGTACCCGAGAACTGTGCTCAAATGAAGCTGATCTGTTCCTTCAAACGAGAACTTGGGAATGAACTAACAGATATGTGGATGAGCAGTAGACCAGGATCCTGGCAGAGTGAGCAGCTAATTGGTCTGATAGCAAATACCTACTCGTGATAAAGGGACCGAGTGGGGAGACCTGGGCTTGAAGCTTTACATGTGATGTAATTCCAGATTTAAATTGCAGATCTCTGTTTTGTTCATTACATCTGATAAAATCTAAATGTTTCTTAAGCTTTATATCATTAGAAAGTGCTTTCAGAGACTACAGTAAAATTGAAAAATACGAAAGTTAGCCTGTAAGATACAAACAAATGAAACAGACTTAGAGCAAGAACAGATAAGAAAGCAAAGGTTATTATCTATTAATCTGAAAACCAGTAGCTTCACTGCTTCAAATTTGGAACAACATAACAAAGCCACAGACAAATGAAAATTGAAGGCTGCTGGGTGATGCGACATTTGACAAAATACAAACTTGAGCAGAAGACATTTCAGATCTTACTGTAGATGGTGCTGTAGCATAAAATATGTGTTGTACCCTAGCTGCTCATTTTAAACTGCCTGCCTGTGACTGATATACAAGTTACTCCGTGCTCAGAATTACTCCACAAATTGTGAGGGGTCATGTAAACATGCCACAGTTTATATGTGGGTATATGTAAGCACAGCAGTGTTAAAAAAAAAAAAAATCACTAGAATTTGTGTTGAATTCTTTTCTGTAATAGCAACATGCTGGTGTATTGTAGTATACGCTCCGCCATAACAAAGTTTAGAAAGGTCTCTGAAATGCATTTGCTGGGAAGGATAAATTTCTTTAGTTTGTTTATTTGTTTATTTTGGTTGCTTTGTCTGGGACAGGGCAAGGTAAGAAGATTTCAGCCTCCTATGGGATTGTTTAATCTGGAGAAGAGGAGGTTGAGGGAAGACCTTCTTACTCTCTACAATGCTCTGAAAGGAGGTCAAAGCAAGGTAAGTGTTGGTCTTTTCTCCTAAGTAACTAGTGATAAGAGGAAATGACCTCAAGTTGCACAGAGGAGGTTTAGATTGGATATTAGGAAATATCTTCACTGATAGAGTGGTCAAGCATTGGAACAGACTGTCTGGGGAGGTGATGGAGTCAAGATCCCTGGAGGTGTTCAAAAAACATGTAGACATGGCACTTTGGGCCATGGCTTGGTGGACACAATGGTGTCATTGGTTAGTGGACTAATGGTTGATTGTTTGACTTGGTGACTTTAGGTGTCTTTTCCAAAGATAACAAGTCTGTGATTCTATGGCTTCATTTGCTATTAGAACAGTGATTTAGGTGTCTCAATTCGAGCCTATATTACTTTGTTATCTGTGGATGTTTCTGGGAGCAGAAACATCCTAAAGACAGCCACTGTAGGCTGGATAGGATTTTGGTATCTGTAATCTTTTCCATTACTTTCAAAAGAAAATTTCAGTTAAATATAAGGAGAAACTTATTTACTTTGAGGATGATGGAGCACTGAAAGAGGCTGCCCAGAAACACTGGAGAATTTCAAAGCTGCCTAGACGTGATCCTGATCACCATAAGCTAGATGAACCTGCCTTAGCAGGGAGGTTGGACTAGATGATCTACAGAGATCCTTTCCAACCCCCACCATGCTGGGATTCTGGGATCCTGTAATTATTCCAACACAGCTTTGTCCTAAAGACTTTGGCATGAAGGAAGTGTAATGGTGCATTTTGGTGGAAAACTTGTGAAATTTTAGTCTGTCTGTGTAAAAAAAAAAAAAAATTTAAAAAAAATCAAACTTCAAATTCTGTCAGTGAGTTAAGGGATGTAAATATTAATCACTTCAGATAATTTGCATTCTAAAAATATAAGCCCCTTAATATTCTGTATTTGCACTTAATTTGAAAACCTCTGCAGTGCTGGCTCATTCATTCAGTGTTTCTCAGCTCTCCAAAGTTGCAGAAATAATTGTTGAGAACTTGTATCTACTCCTTGTAATCCATTTAAACTAAAAATGATGTATGAATCAGTGAATCTTTGTCCCTAAGAACAAGGGATTTTCATATCTGACATGTTGAATCTCACTTGTACCCCATCTCATTAGATACACATTTGGAAAGACTTTTGTTTTGTTTCTTGTTGTAAGTTCTCAGTCTAGGAGCCTATTAAACCAAATGGTACTGTTTAAAATAGGATTCGGGTAAAATATATGCATCCTGTAAATGCACATTAAGAAGAGCAAACCCACAATAAGTAACAGCAAATTAATGAATGGAAAATAAAACTGGGGAAATTCAAAAGAATTTTTGCTTTTGCATCAAAATTCTAGTGTAACACTCTTCTGGACAGATGTATTTAGCCTAACTGCATATCAAGCAGTTTAAGTACAATACTCATGCTTCTGTTATGGATAAAAAAATTACAGAGAGTAGATCAACATTATACTATGAAGCAGATAAAGTATTTTATCAGAGGTAGGAACTATTTAAATTAACTAGCCTTTATTAAGTTTTGTCTTAATAAAAGTCTGCTAAAAATACTACATAGTTCTTTTATGGTAATGATGCTAATTTATATTGTAGTGCCCTTCTGTAGCACAAATGAAAACCCTGTGACTTCAGCTGAACATATGGGTGAAATGACATAGCTGGATTTCTCAGGACAACACTTAGTGTGCTGGAAATTACATTATATTTGATTAATTAGTTGCATTAAATTGGTAGCCATTGAAAGGTCAGATCCCCAGATGAAGTGCTTTGGTACTGAGGAAAGTGCACTAGGCTGACCTACCCCTGAATCAGGTCCACAGTTCAGAAGAGAGAGTATTCCAAGGAGCTTCATTTATTCAAGGTTATGATTTGATCTCAAATTCACAGTAAAAAGACAAAATCATTTAGAAGGGGAATGGCTGAGTAGAAGTGGGAAGGATAATAAGAAATTTAAACAATGAGCCAGATGTGTAGAAACAATTAGTGAATTAATAATGCAGATGTACATCCAATGGGACTTTAAAAACATCAGGAATCAAGAACTTAGTGTTCAGAGGTATCATTAAGGCATAGACCCTTCCTTGTTTAAATCTGGTCATCAAGATAAACTATGTAATATATTGAGCCTTCAGGAGGGTACTGGAATGGTCAAACTGCTGTAACCACATGCCAGGGAAAAAGTAAAGCTGATGCAGATATACTCCCTAGTAGAATCACAGAATCACAGAATACTGGGGTTTGGAAGGGACCTTGAAAGATCATCTAATCCAACCATCCTGCCAGAGCAGGACCTCTTAGAGCAGGCCACAGAGAAACGCATCCAGGTGGGTTTTCAGTGTCTCCAGAGGAGACTGCACAACCTCTCTGGGCAGCCTGCTTCAGTGCTCTGTCAATCTTACAGTGAAGAAAGATTTTCCTTATGTTTATGTGGAACCTCCTATGCTCCAGCTTGCACCCATTGCTCCTTGTCCTGTGATTGGACATCACTGAGAAGAGCCTGGCTCCACCCTCCTGAAACCTGCCTGTCACACCTTTATAAATGTTAATGAGCTCACACCTCAGTCTGCTCTTCTCCAAGCTAAAGAAACCCAGTTTCCTCAGGCTTTACTTATAAAGGAGATGTTTCACTACTCTGATCATCTTTGTGGCTCTGCACTGGACTCTTTCAAGCAGTTCCCTGAGGTCCTTCTTGAACGGAGTGGCCCAGAACTGGACACGGTATTCCAGATGTGACCTCACCAGGGCAGAGTAAAGGGGGAGGAGAAGCTCTCACTACCTACTAACCATAGCCCTTCTAACACACCCCAGGATGCCATTGGCCTTCTCGGCCATAAGACCACATTGCTGGCTCATGGTCATCCTGTTCTCCACCAGGACCCCCAGGTCTTTTTTCCCAGAGCTGCTCTCCAAAAGGGCAGCCCCTAACCTATGCCAGCACATGGGGTTGTTCTTTCTCAGATGGAAGACTCTACACTTGTATTTCATTAGATTTCTCCCTGACCAACTCTCCAGTCCACGTAGGTCTTGCTGAATGGCAGCATAGCTTTCTGGTATGTCAGCCCTCCTCCCAGTTTTGTGTCATCAGCGAACTTGCTGACAGTGCACTCTGTTCCCTCATCCACATCACTGATGAATATATTGAATAGTACTGGTCCCAGTATCACACCAGTAACACAACTGGGAAAAACAATTCCCCCTACAAACTGATGAGAGCTTTGTTTCCTTTCCAGTGGTCACTCAAAGTAATATTATTTGTACTGTTGTTGGACTCTCTTGTTGTTTGGTTGTTTTTTTTTGTTTTGTTTTTTTAATATGTTATTATTCCTGACATAGCTAGCTATTGATCAGCAATCTAAGACGAGTAACCATAAATATGGGAACATAAAAGACAACTCAATTATGTCTTAGAAATAGCTTATGACTAGCTCATGTTTCCATGATTTGATTTCTTTTAATTGGCACAAGCACTTCATCAATGATAAATGTTTTTGTCAAGTAACTTCAGGGAGATATCTGAACTGACAGTTTGTGCTACCGATTTTGCATCTTAATGAATTTTCTTCATGACAGCCCATTGCCATTAGTATCTGACTGGAAGTCACATGTTCTATGTTTGCTGCTCTGTTCTGTCCTGTAAAATACTACAAGGCTGGAGAGGGACTGTCAAAGATAACAGCTAGGCTCAGAGAACAAAGAGCTGAGGATTAAAAACACAGCTGACCTCTCAGCTTTTAAATTGGAGGCTTGATAAAAATGCTTGGCAGATGCCTCCAGGGTTTATCTCTCCTCTTGGCACCCAGGATGCTCCAGGGACAGCTGCTTGTTGAAGCACCAAAAACAAGATCGGATCTTGCCCTCTTGAGTGAAAGTACTCACAGGCTGACCAGAGCTCCTTACTCCAATCTTTTGTAGTACTCAATAGAAAATTAAGGAGTTATGAAGGCTAAACTCTTTTCTTCAATGGCCAGCATCTAAGGAGGGCTCTGCCTGTTCTGCCTTTGATCCCAGTCCATGAGTTCATGCATCCAGTTCCAGAATCCGGCTTATGAATTTGGTTCCTACCTGCTGCTGAGTCCAGCTTGTGACTTCCTCCACTGCATCAGTGGTGACAATCACTAATTGCTATGAGGAGGGTTGGATTAAATATTTGGTTTGTATTTATTTGTATATATTTTACTGAGTTTATTTTGTTTTCTTTTATTTAATTAAAATAATATTATTGTTTTTATTTTGTTATTTTAATCCTTTTATTTTCTTTTCCAAACCATAAGTTTCTCTCCTTTATTCCCTTTCTCATTTCATTTGGGACTGGGAAGGGGTTCATAGAGAGCATCTGTCATTTGTTTCATGGCCAGCCCAATTCTAACCCTTGACACTTTCTTAAGCATTTGTCTTTTGTTCAGACAGACACCTGCTAAACACAGGTCCAGACAGTGGAGCTCCAAGATCCATGTGATAGTAGACCATTCAAAGTTGTAGTATGCCACAGAGAACTGAAGCTTCTTTCATTGCTGTAGTAGCACTTATCTTCTACCCATGTCACTGTGTAAGGAAACATCTTTTCTTTCTTACAAGCTGTCTGGATTCAGACACATATATCTGGATAAGAGTAGAACATTCTGAGTTTTTCTCAGCGTTTCACCAAAGTTAACACATTCTGTTTTGCATCAAAGGAGCACACAAGACTCCCATAAAACTCATCTGCTTGTATCTGTGTGTTCTTCTGCTGAACAAAAGCCAGATAAAAATTTTTTAAAAAGTGCTCTTTGGCTAGTCTGTGTTTAGTTATTTTGATTTCATTTCTGAGTTACTGAGCAGTATCTCCTGTGTCTGTTAAGGCAAATTAATTTATTTACTTAATTTTCATTGCTGCCTTTGCCCTCCAATGGTTGTATTTGCTGGACATGATCCTGCAATACTGTGTGCTGACACAGCTTCACCTGTTTTAAAGAAAAGGATTTTTTTCATGTCCATGTGATAAATATTTGTGTACAAGCTAGAATTTCAGGGCAGCTATGGCAGCTGGAGACCTAGCTTTGGAGATTGTAAAAGGGCTTAAATCCCAGGACATTTTTGAGGAGTCACTTAGACTGCTGTTACTGGTGGTGCAGAAGCCTTTCTCATGTTTTACAGATCAATAGAGTGGCTTCTGCTGCCATCAGGAGAAGGAGCAGCACTTAGCTAACCAGCATCTTTCCAGGATGGTGCTTCCCCAATGGTTTTAGTTACTACCAAAACCAAAGAGAGGAGGAGGAAGGTCAAGGATAGGTTGTTCTTGTTCTCCTTCCTACAGTATGCCATTAAAATCAATATTTGTCATCTGAAAAGAGACAAGCAAAGAGTTTTAACTCCAAAACTGGCAGCACAGAAAATATAGAACAAAAACATGAATTCCCCAAGCACCTATGAGATGAGAGGGTTGGTGCCTCTGGGGAATTGGCAAGAACAGGATGTCAATCTGATGTCCACCACACTGACAGTTCTCCTGGTCACCTCCCTGAGGATGACTTTAGCTTGTAGTGTGCAGCTGTTTCAGCAACATACTTGTTTCTCCTCTGAAAACACCATTTATCTTTCAGCTTGAAGCAGGGCATTATAACTGGATGTTCTTTGGGACTTCTTTGGAATAAGAGTCTCTGGTGTCATGTGCACTGATTCTTACCAATGCTTTATATCTGCCCTGTACAGAAAAAAAAATTAATTCACATTGATTCCCAATGAAGGAGGAAGTCAGTATAAAACAAAGAGGGCTGAAAATATCTGGGACTTTCAGTTTATGTAAAACCTCATATAGCTAATCTGTGATCCTAAAAATTATTTGGGAAACACTAAATACACTAATTCAAAATGGTATTATGAATTCCTCTTACTCAGACAAGGCTCTGAGGAGCACTGCTTACTTTCTGAAGTACTGTCTTGGTGGCTTGTATACTCTGTGACTCAGTTTTGTTGAATACAAACTTTATATGCAAGAGAAAGGGGAAACATTTTGTTATATTTCATGCTTTTTCACTTAGACAATGACATCTAAATGATAAAAAAAGGAGGAATGAAAAGTATTACAGGTGCCAAACTCCAATCCAGCATACAATGACTGTCTTTAGCATGTTTCTGCTCCCAGAAACTCTACTCTATGCATAATACAGGCTTTGACTGAGACACCTAAAACAATGTTCTAATAGCAAAGAAGTCATAGAATTGCAGAATCATTATGATTGGAAAGGACCTCTAAAATCATCAGGTCCAAGCATCAACCCAATGCCATCATATCCACTAAACCATGTCCCAGTGTGCCATGTCTAAACATTTGTTGAACACCTCCAGGGATGATGACTCTACCACATCCCTAGGTAGCCTGTTCTAATACCCAGATACTCTTTCAGTAAAGACATTTTTCATAATATCCAGTCTAAACCTCCCCTGTCAATTATGAAATGGGTGTCTAAGGCTGAGTATATACGACCAGAGACTTTTTTTTCACCCCCCTCTTTTATTTAGAGGAAGATAGTGAAATTTCAGCTGTAACGGAAAAGATTTGGAGTAAGGAAATGTTTGTGCTGGCTTCAAGGATTTTCTCTCAGCTCCCCTTGACAGATGCCATCACCTTTTGGGACAGAGCTCAACAGCAGAGCATCTCAATTGCATGAGTATCATTTTCCTTAACAGAGTGCTTCCTTACCAGCTAGAGTGGTTGCCGTGATGTGCAATGCCATCCATGGTATAAGCATCTGTTTTTCAAATGTAACAGAATTTACAATAGCATTAGCATCCATTTGTATTTCAGTGCTGACATGAAAAATACTGGACATATGCATTTGGCCATTTATGACTAAGAAGCTGTCAGTGACAGCCAACAGCATCCTGGGCTGTACTAGTGGAAAAGGGACTGATTTCCTTTACCAAACACTTGTTAGCTTCTAGTCCAGGAGAGACTATAGGATATACTAGAGTGAGTCAGTGGAGGGCATCAATGTCTTCAGTGGGGCTGGAGCACTTGTGCTGAGAGGAGAGGTTGAGGCAGCTGGACTTGGGCAGCCTGGAGCAGTGATGGCCTAGGAGTAACCTGACAGCAGCCTTACAATACTTGAATGAAAGTTCCTGGGAAAATGGAGCCCTACTCTGTCCAGAGGTGCATGATGAGGGAGAAAAATCATCATGAAAAATTGGAATAGGTTGCCCAGAGGTATTTCCTAACCCATATCACTGCATGTTTTATAGACCTGCTTGGCCAAAGTCCTCAGAAATCTAATCTGAATTTTGTGTAGACCCTGTTTTGAACATGAGGTTGCAGTAGAGGCATTGTGAGTTCCCTTTCAGCCTCAATGACCAAATGACTTTGTGATACAGAGCTAGACAAATTGTTGCAGATATGGGTTTTTCTTTGAAAATTAAGAAGAATTGCTCTATAGATTAACATGCCTGCCCTAAATTATTTACAACAATGTTAGCAATTTTTCTATATGAATTACTTTGCTTCTTTCCCACTTGATGTGCCCTTCATTTAAGGTCAAATAATCTGCTTTTGCATTTTATTCCAGTATTGCTATCACGTGTGATAATATAAATCTGTATTATAACTTCCTCAGCCTCTCCCAGGTCTCCCTCTTTCTTCTCCCCTCTTTTTCATATCTTCAGTATTTTCAACTACTTTGAGACGATCAAGCTCATTCATGAAAAACATCTGGCCTTCTAAATCACTGTCTATCTTTCCTTGTTTGCTGCAGTCTTTATGTAGCATGTGTTAAAAAACACTGGGGACATTTGAAAGCCTCCTCATTCTTTCTAATTTTTGGCATGTCTTTAAAGCTTTCACAGTTCCTTACAGACCCTTTCACAACAGTACTCCTAACTATCAGCTTTGTTTCTGACTTGAGTACCTGCATCTCCTTCTTGCACTCAGTATTTCCCCTTTGATTAACAGCTGTCTCTGTGCCGTAAGGACAATGGTATAAAATGATGGTGGTGATTATTTTTTCTGACTGCCACTCCTTAAGCAAATTTGTCTCCCATGCAGCTACCCCAAAATATTGTCCAAACTGATGGCAAATGCATACAGTATTAATAAGATAATTGTACAAAAAATTTTATCAGAATTATTACAAAACCTTCATGCTGATACTGAAGATTTACTGCACAGTGAAAACAACTCATATAAGTGAAACAAGAAGTTAACAGAATCACAGAATTGTTTGGAATAGAATGGACCCTAAAAATCATCCGGTTCCAACCCTCCTGCAGAGACAACTCCTACTGGACCAGATTCTCCAGGTCACATTTAACTTGGCATTGAATACTTGCAGGATTGAAGCCTCCACAACTTCTCTGGGCAAGCTTTCCAGTACTCCACTATCTCTATGGGGAAGAATTTCTTTCTAATGTCTGATCTAAAATCAGCGTCTTCCAGTTTGAAGCCAGTAGCCCTTGTCCTGTCACTACATGTCTTTGTTAAAAGTCCCTCTCTAGCTACCCTTTAGGCTGCCTTCAAATAATGGAAGGCTGGTGTAAGGTCTTCCTGGAGCCTTCTCTTCTCCACACTGGACAACCCCCCCTCTCTGAGTCTATCTTCACAGAAGAGGTGTTCCAGCCCTCTGTCTATGTTCATGGCCGTCCTTTGAACTTGCTGTGATATGTTCAAGATCATTTTGTGTTGGGTGCTCCAGAGTTGGACACAGTACTCCAGGTAGAATCTCAGGAGAGCAGAGCAGAGCAGAGGGGGAGAATCCTCTCCCTTGACCTGCTGGTCATGTTTCTTCTGATGCAGCCCAAGCTTTCTGGGCTGCAAGTACACATTGCAGGCTTGTATTGAACTCCTCATAAACCAGCATCCCCAAGTCCTTCTCCTGAGGATTGCACTTTATGCATTCTCCACCCCACCTGCAGTTGAGTAGCACTCATATGTGCTACCGTCTGGAAATTTCAATAAATCCGGCTGGCCGGGGATGCACTAAAGTAGCTAAAGATGTAGCTAAAGTCCCCCTTTATTCTTGATCTCCAATACTGTTGCCTGAAAATATGCAGAACAACCATCACTGCAGAATCTCCGCAGAAAATAGCAAGCACATTTACAGAGCTAAAGACAACACAATACAGAGATCCCCAAGCTATTATATTACAAATTCACACAGCAGAGACAGGATCGATATAGACAAATTGTTATGAAGCTCCATAGACTCCAATTAGTCTGTCAGGAGTCACAAACTAATGATTTCTCACTCAAGTTGACTTTGGTCAGAAAGTTTGGTTTCCAGCACTGGGCTCTCCTTCAATGCTATGAGCAAATCTCTGCTTTGTCATGTGTCAATCTATCATCTGCACATTTGCTGAAGGTGTACTTTGTGTGATACGTTGCTGGTAATGAAAAATTTCAGTCTTAGCATTGACTCTTGACTTTTGGGGGTAGCAAGAAGTAGCTGTGGATTAATCAGTCTCATAGCAAACTCACCAAACTTGTAGATTACATCTGTAACATCCTATGCAGATTTTGACAGGAAAAAATCCCCAAAGCTGGTTCCTGTGTGATATACCCAGGAGTGCTAATCACTGTCTCTGGGTCATATAGAAATATCACCTCATTTGGAGTTAAACTGAGTATTTCTTTGTGGTTCTGCATTTAAACTGCAGGCTCCATAGAACATGTAATTGATTCTTCTTACTGCTAAAGACAAGAAATTGGGAATTCAAGACCAATTCCGATTGAAATCTGTAGTGGTTTTTTTTTTATGTTTTGGGGAGGAGGGGTTTGTTTCATGTTTCTTGGGGGTTTTGTTTGTTTGCATTTGCTTTTTTTTCTTTTTTTTTAATATGCTAGGAAGAGTTTAATATTTCCTGTCCCTGAATTTTTTACTTCCAAGTGATAAATGGAGATCAATATCTGAAGGGGGCCAACAAAAATGACAATTTGAAATATTGCCATGCACTTGTGTATATGCAATTGTCTTGTTTTAATTTGCATTTCTTAGTATATGCATCTATCTTGCTTATATGTTCCTAATTTGTTTTTTTGGAGAAAATTGCCAAACCCAAGAATCTTTAAAGATTCCAAATGTCCAGCATGAAAAAGAGATAATTTGGATGAATGGAGGAGACCAAGGGAGCTGTATTTCAAGCAGATACGCTAGTGGTTGGGAATGAAGCATTTATGTGAATGAAATGAAAATAAATTAAATTGGGGGAGTATGTCAGCTGTGGGGTGGTGGTGTCTTATTTGTTTGGGACATTTAGTTTCTTTTTTTGTTTCATTATTTGACTTTTGGGGTTTGTTTAGTATTTAATTTTAACTGATGATTACTCTGGAGCAATTTACCTTTGCTTACAAGAAAATTAAGAAAATGTCTTGGATTTGCCAGAGTAAATATTCTGCTGCTCTTTAAATACTTCAAAACCTTTGAAAAACATACAGCAGAAAATGTAGCATAATTTGAATGATGGTGTTAATGGTCATACAGGATAATAAATTCTGAAAGCTTAAAGTAAGATGATGTTAACTATGGACTCTCTTTCTTAAAAGAAGTTAAATCTCTGGATACTGAATAATGAATGTCCTTCTGATTTTTTCCATTGTCTCCCAAGATGTTCTAAGACTTTTACAAGCTGAGTAAATTATGATAGTTCTGAAGACAAGGAAAAGAATAAGTAAATGAATGTTGAATCTAAAGCTTTGCCTAAATTCCACTCACACATAGAAAATGTTCTGCTGATTTGGATCCCAAGTATCTAATTTTAGAGAGCTGAGGCGGCTGAATGGCTGCACCAACAAAATTGGTTTATGACTCACAGCTCAGAAAATGATTTTCATACGTTGCAGCCTCATCAGACAATGGTGATGCTTGCTGCTAATTTTCTGTGTGCATGCTGTTGCAGAATGCTTTGGATGCCTTAGCCTTTTTGCTGCTCTTTGCAGGTGTGCAGCTTGCCTTCACTCAGCATCTTAAGACCATCTCGTGGGCTTGCCTTGGAAAAGCTGGTAACTTTACTGTGGTGGGTTCTCAAAGGAAGCAGCTGTCACAGGCAGGAGAAACATTTCATCTCTGCCTCGTTTTCCCTTGGACAGGGATTTCAGGGACGTTAGAGACCAACTAATACATTGAGTGTGGCAGTCAGCAAGGATGCAGCACCAGCCCTGTGCTAGTCAGGGGAATCATCACAGAATCACAGATTTGTCTAGATTGGAAAAGACTTTAAAGATCATTGACCCCAATCACTAACCTATCATTCACTAAACCAGTTACTAGTCAGTTGGGAGAAGAGAGCAATCCCCACTTGACTTAAACCTCCTTTCAGGTAGTTGTTGAAATTGAGGTTTTCCCTCAGCCTCCTTTGTTCTGCAGTAAATAACCCCATTTCCTTCAGCCACTCCTCACAAGACCATTAACTCCACAGTTTAGTATGTTTGACCGACCTGATCTAACAACTGAATATGCACTCTTTAAAGCAAACAAGGAAAAAAAAAGGAAAAATAGAAAAAACAAAACAAAACAAAACAAAACAAAAAGAAAAGGAAAATGAAAAAAAAGGAGGATAAGAAAGAAAAGAGGGAAAAAAACCCACAAAGAAAAAAAAAAGAAAAAAAAAAAAAAAAACCCCAGGAAAAAACAAGGAAAAAAAAAGGAGTGGGGTGTGTGTGTTTAAATCCTGTTCATGTGTCCATATCTACACTGTCAGAATAATTATTGGATATAAAAGAGACGGTGGCAGTGGTATTTATCACCATGCAGTGTGAATTTAGGGCAGCGATTCAGCACAATATTATTAGAGATTGCTGAAAGGGCATTGTTGTTAATTCACCATTTGTACAAGCTTCCTGTAGCAGGTTGGCCGTTAAACACACTGCTCACAGGAGTGGATCAGACATGGAAATTAGCTCTCTACAGCTGTTACATTGCTCCTTTCCCCTGACTCACCAAATAGATCTGGATTGAGTGCACCTTCAGTAAGCTTTCAGATGACACCAAGCTGGGTGGCTCTGTTGATCTGACAGAGGGTAGGGAAGTTTCACAGCAGGATTTGGACAGGTCAGACTGATGGGTCAAGGCTAATTGTATGAAGTTCGACAAGGCAAACTGACAGGTCCTGCACTGGGGTCACAACAATCCCATGGTAAGTTACAAACCTGGGGATGCATGGTTGGAGACCTGCAACTTGGAGAGGGACCTGGGGGTACTGGTTGATAGTTGACTGAACATGAATCTGCAGTGTGCCCAGGTTGCCAGGAAAGCCAATAGCTTGTATTAGAAACACTGTGGCCAGCAGGAACAGAGAAGCTTCTCCTCCTGTACTCAATGGTAGTGAGGCTACACATTAGGCATTGTGTTTAGTTCTGGGCCTTTCACTATAGGAAAGATATTGAGGTGCTGAAGTGTGTCCAGAGGAGGGCATTGAAGCTCATGGAAGACCTGGAGCTACAAGTAGCATCTGAGGCAGTCGGGGTTGTTCAATCTAGAGAAGAGGAGGCTGAGAGGAGACCTCATCACTCTATACAACTCCCTGAAGGGAGGTCGGAGCAAGAAGGAGGCCAACCTCTTCTTGATGACAAGTTACAGGACTAGAGGAAATGGTTGCAAGCTGTGCCAGGGTAGGTTTAGGCTGGATATTAGGAAATATTTCTTAACTGAAGGGGTTCTCAAACATTAGAATGGTCTGCCCAGGGCACTGGTGGAGTCACCATCTCTGGGGCTGTTCAAGTAGTGCATGGACCTGGCACCTAGGGACATGGTTTAGTGTCAACCCTTTGGAGCTGGCTTGAGGGTTGGACTGGGTGATAAGTCTCTTCCAACCAGGTATATTCTGTGATTCTCTGGTAGAGACACTCTGTACTCCATATAGGACCACCTAAAGATGGCAGCTAGAATCACAGAATCCCAGAATGACAAGGGACTGCTGGAGATCATCTCATGTAGCCCCTCTGCCAGAGCAGATTCATCTAGTGCAAGTTACACAGGACAGCATCC